>VZTU01018364.1:59505-138964 GCA_013400835.1 Zapornia atra
CCCGGGAGCATTAAATTAAATGCATATTGTCTAAATAAACCGCGCATTGTGTCAATAGCTGAACTTGGGGAGCTCCAGCCGCCTCTCGGGTGGGGAGAGGCAGTTCTGCTCAGCTACTCTATCATTGTTTAATAAAGGAGATTAGTGTGCGCAGATAGCGTGCCACGGAACGTCTGGGTCTTGCTGATGGGGAGGGAAAAAACCCACGGTTTTCCCTTTCTCCCCGAGCAATCTTTTCACCCAATTAGGAGATTACACCAAGTCAGACATGGACTGAGGAGTTTCTCGTCCCCGACAGCCACGGGAGAGTCAGAGGGGAGGAAGGCAACCTTTATGGGAGGAGGGAGACAGCAGAGCTCTACAGGGCTAGTTTGTGGGAAGGAATGAGTCTGTGCTAACAGGTCCGCCTAAATCTGTAAGCAATTGCGTTTGCTACTAGCTGTATAAGAGCCTTGCCCTCAAGACCACCCCGGGAGCTTTGAAAAAAAAAAACCAAAAACAACCCCCCAAACAAAACCAAAACAACTGGGACTTCGCACCTTGCCCGCGGGGCGCTGAGCTCGCTGGCTTTGCACCTTGCTAGATCCCAGGGGTTCTGCCAGTCTCAGGGGATTTCTGGTCCTCGCAGGAGTCGTCCGGCAATAGGTGTCCTGCCGCTCCCTTCCCTTCCCCGCCAGATTCTCAAGCAGTCAGCACGCCTGTGTCGGGTGGGCTTTCTTGGGTTTGGGGTTTTTTTGGGTGTGTTTTGGGTTTTTTTTGCTGAACACAATTTTTTCCACCCTGGGAAGACTGGGGAGGTTAAACTCCCCGTCTGAACCTAAGCCCTGGACGAGTGCAACTGAGGTTATTGAAATCCGGGAGGGAAAATGACGAACAAGTTTTATTGTGAATAAAACAAGAGGGAGGAGGGAGAGGCGGAACTTAACAAAGGTGAAGGATAGGAAATTTGCAGAGCTGAGGACTCAGCCTGTCTCTGAGCACCGGCCGGGGGTGGGGGGTGGGGTTAGTCATTATTTCCTTCTGTCTCTCTGAGGCTGCAATGGCAACTCCTCATCAATTAGCTGAACCTGTCCCAGTTGTCTGGTTGTTGGGTCGGGGCTTTTTTTGTTGTTGGGCTTTTTGGAGTGCGCTTTTTTTTAGTTTTATTTTATTTTTTTCAGGGGAAGTTTTCCTTCCTGAGCAACGTTTGGGGGAGCTCGGTCGCCCACCCGTCCACAGCCCCTGGCCCTATTCCCCGCTCGGGAATTACGTGCCAAACCTGGAGCCGGGACTTACATTTCTAGCCAAGCTCCCAGGTCAACTTCCTCGTAGGAAGGCTGATTTATGCCTGTTTATACGTATGGAAAAAGGAGCCAGAAGCCAAGCGCGGCATCCCTCCAAAATCTCATTGTCTTTGAGGCGGGAAGGGGGGAGAATAGGGAGCAGAAAACATAAAATGATAAGGTTTGCCTCGTCGAGGTAGGAAGGACTTGATCAGGAAGGCAAAAACAGGGTTTTGCCTCACCATCCCGCGGCTGAACCCTTTCCCGGGTCCGACAAAACGACCGGTCGCTTAGTGCGCCCCGGCTGGGAAAACAACCGACTGCCGCAAGCGCCTCGCCTTGGTCGGGAGCCCTGCTTCACGAGGCCCCGGCAGGTGACAAAACAAACTTGTGCCTTTTCCCCGCTCCTAGACACGGGACCAGCCATGCCCGGTGGTGCCCTTTGCGCGGAGCGATGCTTTGGCGCAGGTGAGACAGCAATCGCGCGCGCACGCACACCTGCGCCAAAGCATCGCTCCGCCGGTCCTTTCCCTCTTCCAGCCTCACACACACACCCCCCCCCTCTTTCTCTCATACACGCACTCCCGAAACCGGGGGACATCCGGAGCTGGCAGGGAGGAGCGCCCGGGTCCGGTGATGTGAGATGCTGCAGGTGGCGGCGGGTCCCTCCCGGGAGGCGCATCCCCGGCTCCGCGCAGCCGGTCGGGTACCATCCGATGGGTACCCCCCTGGCAGAGGGGGTTCTTCACCCCGTCTTGCCACGGAGGAGGGCTCAGGCTTGCGGTGAGGCTAGGTACCAGGATGAGTTTGCTCACGAGTTAAGTATTTGTGTAGGTGGCAGGAGAAAAAGCGCTGCGCCGGTTGTTGCAGATGACAAACAGGCTTCGGGGGTTGGGGGGGAGGGGGAGGAGGGTATGGTATCGTGGTATGATAGTAAGTCTCCTAAACGGGTTTGGCACTGCTCAGTTCCTGCCATATTAGCAAAGCCATAGTTGGGTTGTATTTTTTTTTCTCCAAGCCCACTGAGGCAGAGATGAGGCAAACTCAGCCATAGGAAGGTGGTTAGTGATGTCACAAGTTTGGTCTTTTCAATAAAAGCAATAGAGAAGGGTCTCCCTCACTATATATATTAGGAGAAGCTTCTGTTCCTCATGATAAAAAGAGCAGCAAGGGAGAAAAGCACCTGCTTTTAAGACCCTTTACTTAGCACTCATCTATTGCATGCAGAATAAAAACTCTGTAGGCTGGATTTCTTTTGAAAAGTATTACTTTTATTTTTGATTTATTTCACTTTTTTTTTCCTTTTCTTTTTCTTAAGGATAGAACATAGTTTTGGAAGCGATTGCTGAGAAGATCAACCACTGTTGGCCAGGGTGATCTCTGAGAGGCACAGAGGGCTGTAACTCAAGGAAAAGGTGAAGTAATAAATTGTGAAGAACCTTCAGTATTCCAAGTTTATAAAGGCTATTTATTTTTCCTGAGTCTGTAAGGGTTGGGCTTTTTTTTTTTTAAATATTTTTATTTCTGGGGGAAAAGAAATTCTAAAAATAATATTTGATGGACGTTTTACCTTTAACATGAGCAGTAGACCTATTGCTGTGTGGGGGGCTGTTTTCGGGGGATGTCACAATTATTTTTAATTAGTCGAAAGGGCAGTGTAAATCAAAGAAGCCTATTAGCTATACATTTTAATTTATAGCCTACCAGGTGTTCGGGGAATTTATTTACAGCGTAAACGATTTAATGTTTTCAGCGTGATTTCTATTTCAGCTCTTATGTGTTGGGTTTTATTTGCCTGTGCGGTATGAGATTTGGCTGAGGAGCTGGGCTTTTAAAGCGTGGCAGCGGGCGTCGTTTAACGCGAAATAACCTGCAGGTAGAAAAAAAAAAGCTTTCTTCAGAGAGCGTTCCTCGGTACGGGGAGAAGAAGATGAGAAGGAGCGAGCAGCCGGCACACCTCGGTGTTGTGTTGCGGCTTGCGAGGGCATTGGGAAAGCACTGCCGTAAATCAGGCTGTCAGGGGCAGAAACAAGCGACCCCTCCGTACCTGAGGGCAGCGGCGCTGCCCGCCGGCAGGTCCCTCCGAGGAGGTTTCGTCGGGGCGCGCAGCGGAGAGTGCGCGGCCGCGGAGCGGTGAGGGTTCCCGGGAAGGTACCGGGACGTCGCCGGTGTCCCCAGGTGTTCTTTGCTGCCCTCCTGGGCAGGGCCACAGGAGTTGCGGGAGAGCCCATCCTCTGCCTGCAAAGAGGAGATTGGCTTGGGAGGTATTTCCCGTGCCAAGAGCCGCCGGGGGTGGGGGCAAGGGGCGCAATAATCTCCCCCCACCTTCCCCCCTCCCCCGGGCTTTCTCCCTGAGCTTTACTTTGTAGTAGCCGGGGGCAGTTTCTTGCAAGAGCAGGCTGTATAAAGGAGCGGATTCGTGTTACCTTTGTGTTTTTGCGTAAGTGTTTTCCTGCGGTGGAAAAATTTGGTCCTTCGGCGGGGGAATGTCTGTGCGGGGCTGCCGGCGGGGCGCGGGGACGGCAGTCTGTCCCTGCGGGGCGCAGGGGGGCTGGCCGAGCCCCCCGCCGCTCCGGGCACCGCCGCCTCTGCCCCCGCAGCCCCGGGTCACTGCCCGGCTCGCACGGCAGCGCAACCTGACACAGATGCTTGCAACGCCCTGGCCGGATTGACGGAGGGAGAAGTGGAAGGCGAAAGAGGGAGAGGAGGAGAAAACTTTCCACTAATTTACTTTTTTTGGCTAGGAGCGCCTGTGTTCATACACTGCTAGTCCTTCCCCCAGCCCTCCCTCTTAGCCTACACCCCCCCACACCCCTCCACACACACACACACCCCTTTTACTGGCGTACAATTAACATCATTAAGAATCAGCCCTCCAGCTAATAGGGGAGCTGCGACGAACAACGGTAGGTGTGTGAAAGGAAAGGCGGCAACGATCCCAGGTTGAGCTTTTGGGACTGATCTAAAAAGTGGTCCTACTGATGGGGGGATCGCCCTTTCCACGGTGCTACGGCGCGGGGGAGGGGGGAACGAACTGGGGGACGGGACGACGACGACACTGACCTAGGGGGTAAAAACAAAAAGGGAGAGGTGCAGGCAGAGCGAGAGGAGGGAGAGAGGAGCCCGGCTGCAGAAGATGCGAAGAGCTTAGCCAGAATCCTCAGGGTCTGCCGAGTGCGCCTGCTGTCGGGTGTTTCCCTTCTCTCCTTTTTGATTCCGGTCCCAGGAAGCGCTGACTTCTACTCTCCGTTTTGGCTGTGGGTATCCCGCCTGGGCTCTCGCTCTCTCCGCACATGTTCCTAGGGCGCCATCTCTTTGCAAAACCCTCCGTCCTCCCGCAGGTCTCCCAGAGGCTGCTTCGGAGCGTGTGAACATCGCAGGCTCCAGCCCAATCCAACCTGCGGAGCCACAAGCATGCTTCCCAGCCTCTGAGCCTCCGCGGGCTACCTAGAGCTCCTCTTAGACTGCTCGGGCTCTCCAGCCGGGCAGCGTTTTTTACTTGAGTTCCCTTGCCTTGTCACAGCTGTGGACCCAACTTTCCGGAAGCAGAGGACGTGAACCTGAGCTTTTTTTTTTCTTTTTTTTTTTTTTTCCTCCTTTTCAGAGGTATACTTAAAGACAGATGTATAGAGGCATCCCCCTCCCCGATGAATGTGCGTGTGTGTGTGCGCGCGTGTGTGTCCCCGCGCTTGTGTTTACAGGGAAGAGGGTAGCTGAGCTGATTTTTGGGAAGCTTGCCTTATCTGCAAAGAGAGTTTCTCCTCTAACTTAAAGCCCCGAGACAGCGGCTTAGCGGACTACAATTGAACACGGCTCAGGGAGATAAACGGGCGTGCTCTCTAACCCGATTCAGATATGAGCTGGGTGATATTTTTTATTATTATTTTTTTCTTTTAAACTAATATTGAGAGAGATCTTGCCTCCGGGCAGCGAGAGACAGGGAGGGAGGGAGGGAGGAAGGGAGGGAAAGAGGGAGGGAGAGAGAGAGAGGCAGACAGCAAGGAAGGGAGAGAGACTGAGCGAAGTTTGGAAGAAGTGAGCCGCTGCCGAGAGCTCAGGAAGTTTGCTTTTCCTTCCCAACCTCGGAGCTGGTAGAGCCGAAAGCGGGTACGCTTGAGGACGGCGCTGGCGCATGTCACGCTCGGGATCTGATCTCCCTTTCCTTGCAGGTTTTAAGACCCGGAGGATACAATGTTCACTAAACTCTTCCAGCAGTGGAGTTTCGCAGTGTTTCTGCTGAGTTACTCCGTGCCCTCGTACGGGAGATCAGTAGAAGGGATCAGCCGGAGACTGTGAGTTTCTTTTTTTTTTTCTTTCTTTCTTTTTTTTTTTTTTTTTCCCTTTCCTCTTGCTTCTGTGATGGTGCGAGTGGGGAGGGAGGTGTCCGGGTCCCCCAGGCCGGTGCCGGGAGCAGCCCGGGGTGGGTGGCGGGAGTTGGGGGGAAGAGGGGGGGTGTGTTGCAGCCTCCAGCAGTGCTCCCGCGGCGGCTCCGCAGAGGAGCCACCCCGGGTTACCTGCCCCAGGTGCTCGGTGGTCGTGTCTAAGGGGTAGGCAGGGGGTGTTCGGGGCAGAGTGTTCGGGGCAGGGAAAGGGCGCTTTTCTGCTGTCTGAGCTCAGAAAGCTTTTTGGGAAGGAGATGCTAAGGCTGAGGGTCTTTTCTTCCGAGGGGTGCAGCAATGCAGCGGTTTATCCGTGCACCTTTCTGGGCCTTGTGAGGGCCTCGGGAGCATCCCGATGTATCAAGCTGCTCTGTGTTTCGCTATGTACCAGATACTTTAGCACTGGCATGGAGCCAATATTGATAAGGGGTAAGGGAAACACGCTGCAGTGAGGGCCATCATGAAACTGGAGTACTGAACAGTTTATTTGGATTTCTGCCATTTCAGGGGGAGAAAAAAAATAATTAAAAAAATATCAAAGGGAGTCCTGAATCTGACTTGGAGGCAGCAGCATATTTTTTGATAAATGATAATGTAACTTTAGAGAGTCTGTTCAGGAAACGACCTTTTTGTTCCTTCCAAAGTAATCAGCATGGTTTATACTAATAGCCCTATGCAAAGTGCAGAAGAGAAGCCACTGGGCTGTCTCACGCATGAAACTCACTGGCTTTCACTGGATTTACATCAGATTTTCTAAGGAAGAAATACTTCAGTCATACTGGGAAGGGCTGTATTGTTACTAAGGTCAAAAGGAAGTCAGGTTGGAAAATCCAATCACAACTTATAGGGAAACATGACACAGCAAACAATTTCAGATGGGTTTCCTTGTAACTGTTTTATTACATGCATAAGGACAAGATCTCCAAATAGCACTTCCTCTGCCAGTTAAGCAACAAAAAAAATCCCCCAGGTGAAGTGACTTCAGACACACCTAAACCTTGGCATCAGGCAGACAGCTATTATAAATCTCCTACAGCAAATTGTGTAGAACATGTTATTGCTGATATTTCTTCCCAGTTCTATTCATGCTTAGCTGTTTTGCACTCCTGCAAAGCATTGTTGAGCAATTTCTTTCATTTGATACTATTTTCTTGGGATATAGAGGAACCAAACTGCAGTTTCAGAAATAAAAAATGAAAAGAATTGCAGTCAGACACTGTATTTGCTTGGCTGGGAAACTGGACATAAGCCAAATTTGTTTTTAAAAGAAGTTAGATTTGCTAAGAAACACTCTCTTTTTGAAGCTAGTGCTGCTCTAACACTTGTTTTTAAAGATCAGGATTAGAGGTCTTCCCAACATCCCCATTCCAGCCTGACAGAGAGGGGAAAAAAGTGGAAGCTGAACAGTAAAAATGAATTTCTCAGCTACCTCTTTGCTGTGGCATGTAAAACACACAGGAGAAACCAGTTAGCTGTCAGTTAGTGGCATTCATGTAGTTTTATTTGTTAGTACAGCACAAACACAGACACCACACTCAAACATGTGTCCTGTTTTAATATCACCACAAACCATTTCTAGAGTTAATGGTTAATAACTCACTTAAGCCTAGAGATTTATTTTTTTTTCAGTCAAAGACTTAAACAAGTAATGGATGAAAATGCTGAAGCACATTATTATAGCCATACAACAATAATCAAAATTGCATAGGACCGGATTCTACAGACTTTACTGAGGCAAATCTCCCATGGAAAGCAATAGCAAATTATCCCAAGAAAAGATTGCCAGACTTCTTATTTGTTGTAGAAATGCTTTAGCTGCTAAAGAGCTTCTGAGAAACCCAGTAATGCCTCAAAGTGAAATTAGATATTTTTATCAGCATGCCCAGACACTGCAGCATCATGTCCCCAGATCTCCTCAAAATATTTTTCCTAACCCTGAGATAGGCTGAGCAGCTTTCACTCCCTTTGGAGCCAGTGGCAAGGGCACTCAGTCTTGCAAAATCCAGACAGAGAGCTTCCTGAATCCTTTCCAGTTATTTTCCAGTTATAATCAGACCCAACATGAATAGTCAAGGATAATAACAGTGAAGTAAGAGCAACTCTGAGACAGAAACTTGTCGCTTGAAGAATGTTGCCTTTCAGTGATGCAAGATAGTCAGTGAAAAAAAAAAAAAAAAAGAAAGAATGTGCCTGACAATAACAGCTTATCTAGAAGTACATGAAGTCAGAATAGTCACAGGTCATGGATTTCTACTCTTTTCCCCTGTAATGAGACATTACGTCTCATATGTGCGTAGTGTACTTGGACACAGTAATCAGTTTGGACACTCTGCTCAGATGCAAACCATCAATGTCCTTCTCTCAGAAGTGCCCACCACCACATGTAAGCTTAGCATTTGCTGCACTTGATTTGGGGTCAGACTCTTTATTCCTTGAATGAGAGGCGTATTTTATAGAAGGATGGAAGGGACCTCTAGTGGGTCATCTTAACCCTAACAGCCTAATATTTTATGTGTCGTACCCAATATGTGAATATAATCATTCTAGTTTCCATTGCCTTCCTACTCTGTGTGTGGGTGAGATACTGTTGATATCTCCATTATGAAGCACTTCTTACATCAGCCTTCTTGGGCAAGTATTTTTCCCCCTGATTTACAAACACAGGAGTTGTTTGAATAACTGAGGCAGAAGGAGGCAGGAGGTCAGAAAGATATGTATCTACCACATCTTCTTTGTTTTACGGAGATTTTTGATCTAGAGTATACAAAGGAAATTGGTAGGCAAAATGTAATCCTTAAGCCTGGCTGAGTAACGAAAGTCATGTGAAATGTAATACTACGTAATGTTATACAATCATCTGGAATAGCAGAATGTTATTTGGGGCCAGACTTGATGCTAAATATCATACAGGCATTTAAACAGGAACCCACCCTCTTTGGCACACTAACCCCGCCCGCGTCAGTCCCTGGCATTACTCTGGAAATGCATACTCACTCTAGATGTAGATCTTGTAATACACATTGACTGCCTTGTGTGTGCTGGAACAAAACCTTTAGGTTTCAGCTCTGTAAAATGGAATAGCTTTTCAATCAAGAGTGCTTTAATTACAGGCTTTAGAGATTTGAGATTTTGTCACAGTGGGTAAATTGACCAAACACACATTACAGGATTAAGGCAGCTTTAGGTTTGTCTGTGATAAAAGGAATTATCCTTGGTAGTTTACAAGAGGCAGCAGGAAAGCTTTGCTCATCACATGAGACATACTGGTTTTAGACTCAGTAAAGCACCAAGATTTTGTATGCTTTTTTATAAGCTAGAAGAGTGAAAGAAGGACTGCATTTCCAATGCAGATGTACTGGGAAAACTGGTGCTAGGAATGTAATGTGAGCCACAATAGACAGCTTGACAAGCCGCACAGAAGCAAGCCACTCAGAGGAGCCTTGGGTACTAGTTTTATTAGCATACTTGCAAATTGGACTGACCTAAATGAGAAGGTTGCTAGAGATGTCTATTGGAGAGCTTCAGGGAGTGCACTGGTCAAAAAAATTCTCCTGGGGGAGATCTTGAGCTTGCATCAATGGTCACAGCTGCACTGAAGAGAAAGTACTCAATGTTATCACATTGCATTTTTGCTTAGAGACTTTAATGAAATATTTGTCCTAAAGCCATCCAAAACTGATTTTGGGATGCTTAAAACAAAAAATGTTTGGTCCAATGCATGTTTACAAGTCTGAGTATACCTAGGCCTGATTTTGAGCATGTACCCCTACTATATCCAGTCGCACTGAAGAATGGGAGGTAGCTGCTCAGAATTTTACCCTGAGCAATAGAAATGTAATAGTGCTTTGAAACCCATCACTGGAACTCAATACTCAATAAGTGCAGCTCTACAAAGACAAAAAATGAAGGGGATGTTCTTAAACCAATGCTGTTTGAAGTTGTCAGTTTCAAATGGCTCTACTGTTCATCAGGTCACAAATCTGAAGAGTTTGGCTGAAGGAACTGAAAAAGATAAATTGCAGAACACTCCCTACCATTTAGATTACTATCCTTGCCTACCACACTTTGAAACCTGGTAATGTTGCAGAATAACTAGGGATGGGACAGGAATATTTGCTCACAGTTATGTGTCTTCTCCCATTTCACCCACATGCAGAAACAACTTCTTATCCAGCTAGTTGACCAAATGATTATACAACAAGCAAGGCAGTAAATTCATTTTCTTTGGCCAGTAAAAATCCAGTCACGTGCAGTACTCTGATGCAAGATGAGGGGATATGTAGCCAATCTCAGCACATTGAAGGAGGGCAACTAGAAGATAAACTCTATTATATCATTCATGGGAACATAGCTGAAATCCCAGATTGTGCTGCTTCTGTGGTTCACAGTGCAGCTGTGCGTCTATCCCACATCAAGGAAAAATAAAACCCCATATTTTTCTCATGGTTATTTATTATCCAGGTGACATTTGTGTCTTCTTTTCTCTGACATTTCGTACCTTCTTTGCCAGTACAACATCTCTGAAAGACAGATAACCATCCCCCAGTTTCTCAAAAATAAGATAGAGGTTAGTCACCAAAAGGTCACAAAATCTAAAGTATACCAGAGACCCACTCAAACAAGCCAGGATGGTCTTGAAGATGGTCCAATAAAGAGAGACAGTATAAAACTCAGAGAGCACAGCAGACATGAAATTGCCCCCCCAAAGTTCATGCTTAATAGAATACTAGAAAGGCATCTGAAGCCCCAATTAGACACAAGTGGCCAAGGAGTAAAATCAACTGGAGTGGCTGAGGTTCACCTCTGCTGATGCTCAAGCTGCTGCCTCTCTGGGTGGCTCATTATGGACTGAAGCATCTACATTTTAGGCACATTAATTCAAACATTTTTCCATTACGCTCCTGCAATTGCACTATTTAAATTTAGAAATGAAGTGCACTTTTATGTATTTATTTATGTTTTTGAAGTACATGACTGAGCAGAAGAAAATTATTAGAATGATGCTGTATAAACACTGCTTCCGGCTTCAGTACAAGTACTTGTTATTCCCTCCCTTGCTTGACTGCAGCGCTGCATTATCTGACCCTTTAGCTTTCCTATCTCTGGCAACTGCCTTCCTACTTTTACTGCCTGAAGTGTGATATATTAAGGGTTGTAATGCTTTCCTAGAACAGAGCAGTGACTAATCCAACTCCAGGTCCAGTCGTGTGTGATCGGTCAGCTGAGAATTATTACCCGCTTAGGTCTTTCCCTTCTCTGTAGGGAGCAGCTACCCTGAGAAGCAGGACTTGCTCCAGCAGTCTGACTTAACTGGACGTCTGCAAGCCTGAGAGTTAGTACACAGTCACTGTGGCTGCCACTGCCAGGGGAGAGAGGAGTTCTGCCAAGCACTGGGCAATAACCAAATCCTAAATGTTTTTTTGGTTTTTTCTTCCCTTCCTCTCTGCTCTTTCTTTAGCAAACGGGCTGTATCAGAGCACCAGCTATTGCATGACAAGGGCAAGTCAATCCAAGACTTACGAAGACGAATATTCCTTCAAAATTTAATTGAAGGTGTCAACACTGCCGAAATCCGCGCAACTTCAGAGGTTTCACCTAACCCTAAGCCTGCTACCAACACGAAGAACTACCCTGTCCGATTTGGTAGTGAAGATGAGGGCAGATACCTAACTCAGGAGACAAACAAATCACAGACCTACAAGGAGCAGCCCCTGAAGGTATCGGGGAAGAAAAAGAAAGCAAAGCCTGGAAAACGTAAGGAACAAGAGAAGAAAAAGAGGCGAGCCCGCTCGATCTGGTTAAATTTTGGCATGTATGGAAGTGGCATGACTGAGAGCCCACTCTTGGACAACTCTGTTACTACACATAATCACACTTTAAGGTAATTCTGCTACATCCTTTTGGGGGGCATACCATGTACTGAAACGATTGTCTTTCCTTGTGTGAGGCCGAGGCCTTGCTCAAGCCTGGAGAAATAGCACACCTTTGTGCTCATAAACGGGCAGTCCCTTTTCTAGTACTGCACAGTCTCAAGGTGCTCTCTGGGGGTAAGTACCCTTTCCACTTTGCACTGGTGACAAAGTCCTATGACAAACAATTCAAGTAAACACCTTATTGCCATAATGAACTTCCTGAACCTGAGTGAGTAGTAAGTAGAGTTATTTCTGCAAAAAAACAAAGTGCATCATGGCCATTAAAATTTCCTTTCCTGTTTTAGCCATAGTGTCTCTCACTTCAGATCTTGGTCCCGCACTTGGGCCTCAGCAGACTGAAAGCTCGGAGTTTTATTTAAGGCTCTGCATCTATAAAATGGCGAAGTTTTCTTTCCTCCCTCTCAACACCTCCCCTTGTTGGCAACTTTCCTACCCTTGCTTTACAGTTTTTCATTTTACTGTTTAACCTTAGGGGAGAACACGGAAAATTTCTCTCTTAGTAATATCTGCAAACAATGCAGACCAGCCTTTCACCATAAAATTTTCCCTGCCATTAGGACTTTTTAATTCAGCTCCATCTTTTTGCCAGCTCATGAAACAATTACGTTGCTGCTGAAAAATGTTGAGCATTGCTTTTGGAGAGAGGAGTGCTTCCCTCATGTATGACAATGAAGGGGCTTCAGGGCAGTGGTGAGCTGGAGGCTTCAGCTTAGGTGCCCCAAGCGACTCATTCACTTGTAGTCATAGCTTGAGTAGAAGTCTGCACACTTGTGAGAGTCCGCCCCTCAGCTCTCCTCAGATGTTTGCATTTTTAACCCAAGTGCAAAAAACACACCCTTTTGTGTCCTCATTTTGGAAGAAAAGGAACAAAAGAGAAGCACCTCTTGGTCACAGTAAATACCGTAGAGAGAGACACCAGCTGTGGGATTTACTAAAATCTAGTCTTGACAGTTACAGGCCACAGTTTGGAGCATGCTCCATCACCTCAACTTCTGCTGGCATCTACAGGAGTTACCAACATTCTGGTCTAGGTACTCAGTGTCCCAGACCATAAACCAGTTAGCTTGGCTGTAGCAGTTAGTAGTGAAGTACGAGGGGCTGGTTTGTCTCACCGCCTTGGGAAAGACATGTTCAAGGACTCTGGTCAGGGGTCGCCTAACGTTTCAACAGGCATTAAGGAACTGTGGTGACCAATAAATAGCACCTGTCTTTGGCACAAAAATTCTTGAATGTAGGGGAAAAAGATATACTAGGGCATTTCAACTGTTGGTTGTATATCCAATGTGATATATAAAAGGACAGGTACAATCCTGTTGAATTTCCTAGTTCAGCCTTTCTCTTCCGAGTACAGTTGGATGGCTTGAAGGCCGTCAGCTTTCACTTGGAATCCAGACTGCTGAAGGTAATGTCCAGGTTTACCTCATTGATGTTATTGCCCAAGATACAGTACTTCTCCAGAGCAAGAAACAGATTCATAAAGAGGAGCTATATTTTAGATACTTAATTGGAGGTGATAAAACAAAAACAAGCCATAAACCAGGAAAACAAAATTCCTCCTTCACATCTACAGAGCATAACATGCTGGCTCAGCTCTTAAGAATCAGCTGGTATATGAGCCTGTAGTTATCCCAGTAAGCTGGCAAAGAGGTATGATTTCTAAACTTTAAATGAAAGCAAGTGCCAGCTCCTTGATATGTGCTTTGGAGGGAGTCAGGTTCAATGCAGTTTTCTATGTGGCTGTTGGCACAAGGTGGGCAAGCACATTTTAGATGGAGGGATGACCACATCTGAGTGAGGCTGATACCTCAGCTGTACTGAGCTGAATTGAGAACTTCTGCTCTGTGTATAGGGAACAAGGAAGGTGTGTGCAAACATGATTTCTATATGCTACACAGATAGAAGAGCTGCTTTTGTAGCACACCTAAGGCTAGTTGCAGCTTAGGAGAAGCATCACTACAGTCAAGGAGTGGATAAGCAGGATAAATGTCAAATACAAAGATAAACTTTAAGTTTGCTTCTCACTGCATCTCTGTGCTCCTTTTCTGTTCAACATGCTGAAATAAAATCCTCATGCTGATTCCCTCTGCCCAATCTCAATCCCAAAATTTGGGGTTTAGGTCACAAAAAAGACAAAAAATAATGTTCTCTCTAGATCTTTTGACTTAATACAGGAAGTATCTCGTAAGAGAAACCAATCTTGCAAAATCTGGGACCAAATCACAGAAAGCAGTTTGCAAGTAGTCATTAGTACGAAGCCCATTGTCAAGATGTGGCTTAGCTTAAACTCTAAAACAAAGCCTAAAATCCAAGCCAAATTGAAAATGTCAGCCTCTTAAAAACAGACCTGTGTAGTGCATGCAGTCACACTGTATGACTTGTGTGCCATTATTATATATATCGCAATATAGTTTGAATACACCCTAATATTACTAGTTAATTATTAAGGATCTCCATGCCTGCATTTCCACTCCAGTCACTTAAAAAATTCTTTCTCATGGACATTCCAGCTATATTCCCATTCCAATTCAATTGAGCTGCTATTACCTAATTTCCTAAGAAACCTTTCAAAAGAGTAGACTCCCTAATGTTAAATATAGTCTCACATCCAATGTGCACATTAAAAAAACCCTCTTAAACTCTTGAGGATTTGCTTTTTGTGTGGATCTCATGCCCACGCACGTCTGCCATGTGGAATGCTACTACCCACAGCTTCAGCAATCAGTCCAGCAACAGAGCAAATCTCGTTCCATCTTATAGCTTCACATTCCACCCTATAGCTGTTTCCCGGGGAACCAACATGCATTGCAGAAACGTGCCGTTCGCAGGGACAGAAGGGAAAGAAGCCCAACCCTTTAGCATTTCCCCCAGTGCTGCTAAGGAGTTACTTAAAATAATGTTGTATAGGTAATATTCTGGCAGGATAGGAGCAGGCTCTGTTTTTGTCCTCATGCCTTCACCAGGAAGGGAGGAGTGCAGAAGTCACACCAGGCTCCCAGCATCCCTGAGAAAACGCCCAGACCTTAGGCCTGTATGTAGCTGACTGCTTCAGCTTTGACTAAATGCAACAGGAGTCATTGCTTAACATTGTTATCAAGGGTCTGCTCAGTTTAAGACCCAAGCAGCCTTTATTGCATGAGTGCTGCAAGTACTTGTATACATGCCTAAGTAGGAATATTTACCTCTTAGATGAACAGGCCCTTGTCTAACTGGTGGACTATCGATGGGAAAGATAGACCAAGTAAGCCCCATGGGACCATTTTAGTCAGAAGTCCAAAGTGGTTAAGACAGCAGGGGCTTGATTATCTGTGTGTTCAACGACTTCCTTTTTCTTATCTTCAATACAAAATTCTCATTTCTCCAACTGTGTTATTTTCTTTTTAGAATTTGGTACTTTTACTCTAGGTTGGTACAATTTTTCTGCCTATAGCTCTCAGGAATGGTCTTGCTTAAGGCTCTAAAGAAAACCAAAGCCCCTTCCTATTTCTCTGAGTGTACAATAGACTGGAGTTGATGGCCTCAGTATCGTAATGAGCTGCAGGTCTTCGTACTGTTAGCTGAGATGCATTGAAGGAAATTATAGCAGAGGTCTTGAAAGGATGGCTAAAACCATAGCATTGATAAACAGGCCCTATTACTGCAAATGTTTCCTAGAAATGCACACATGTGGCGTTCTTGCTATTAATGTTATGTCTATGTATTTGAAATGGAAATTAATTTTTCTGTTTTTTCTGTCCTTTTCTTTCGTTGCAGGAGTCGCTGATATTCTCAGCAAGACATTTTTGGAAGACATATTGCAGTATTCTGTAATAGTGAACATATGGGAAGTATTAAAATATTTATTACCTGTAAATATTGTAAATGCTCAGAATAAAACCTTTTTCCCCCATTGCTCTCTGAAACTGCACATTTGGTTATTGTGAATTTTCCTCCTTTTTTTTTTTTTTTTTTGCTAAGGCTAAGACAATTATTATTGTCACATTTACCATAATTTATTTTGTTGACTGGTGTATTTATTTTGTGAACGTATCTTGGTGCTGCTGACTTTCTATATTTTTTGTAACATAATGCACTTTAGATATACATATCGAGTACATTGATAACTGATATAAACTGTTCCTGTTTTGTGGTTGACTTCAATGGATGCCTATATACAATTGTTCAAACTGATTTTCCTTTGTGCATGTATAATAGCAGTATTTTAAAATTTGTAAAGAATGTATAATAAAATATAATCTAATTAAATCATGACTCAGAAGTAAAAATGTGTCCTCTAGGAATTTCAAGAGCAGGAACACTGGTTTTTTTCTTTGCTACATTTGAAAATCTTTTAAAATTTAATGTGTTTACATTGGTTCAAACTCCCACATTTTCACATTAGCTTTTACTTAAAAATCACTCGGAACATATTTCGTTCCAGTGTTCTATTTCAAGTCAGTTAAGTTGCTGAACAACCTGGGGGTACTGTCAGCTATCTCAGACCCCACCACAGCAAAAACACGATTCCCAACATTTCCAGCCCCCCAGCCCTGTGAAAACTGAAGCGTTGTACTCTCCAAGTGAGAGGATATGAAAAGCAGCCCCAAGGGATGCATCACTTACTACACTCTTGGAAGTTGCTTGCATGTCACATCCCATAGTCTTGTTCAAAAATAGACAAACACTCAGTGTCCTCAGCTCCCACTAATTTTACTCAAAGATGGAAATGTCTTTGAGTCATGAGCAGAGTCTCAGCTCTTTGTATTTTGGGGCCACCTTATGTCAATGTGAGAAAGGGGAAAAAAAGGGGGGTATTTCCTGGGTGAATACATAAAGAAAAGAAAAAAATGGAAACTGCAGGAGGTGACACATCTTTCTTGCATTGCTTGAATAACTTTTCCCACCACATGGCTGTTTCCGAAAAACATCTGTATTAATTTTATTTCTGCCTTACACGCATAGAAAATTGCACATTAGGGGAGACCATCTTCGTTACTTCTTGGTCACTGGCTGCAGAAAACAACAGGGAAAAAACCCCACAACTGATCTCCTATCACTTTTTTTTGAAGTTAATATACAAGTCCTGCTTCCGATCCCTCGCGCTACCACCCACATGTTAATCACAGCAGCTGCTGTGGGGGCAACATGAATGAAAGAGATTGTTTCACAGGGATATCTGTACTGTGTAAAGTCCTACTGTATTTCCTCCATCTCACTCCTTTAACATCAGCAACATTAGAAAAAATGAAAGCGTGGAAAAATAAATTACTAATCCTGGGAATTTTAAGATAGTTCTTGTAATTGTTGCTCCATTCTGTAGTTGCCAAGCTTTTCTTTTTTTCTTCTTTCCTTTTTTTTTTTAAGTGCCATCTTTTTCCATTGCCAAAGTACAGCCATCATATAATATAAACCAGATGTATTTCTGCTTTCTACCCAATCTTGCAGAAAACTACCTCCAAGAAAACACTGAAAGCAAAAACATTTAACAAAAACTTAGCCATCCTCCCCATCCACTTCTCTGAAGTGTGAAATTCAACGCTTCATTATGTCCAGTTAATTACTCCAGCCACAAAGCACACACATATCATTTCCTTTTCAGATGAAAAATATTATGCATGCTGAAATGTAGAACAACTTCGGGGCTGCATTAAAGAAAAAAGGCATGGTTCCTGCACATTTTCAACTTGGCCTCCTTGCACATCCTATTTATAGTATCCAGCTAATACTTGGATTTATACAACTGAAGCTAACTGCAATATATTCAGAAGACGATTTTGTACCTCAGGATTAGCAGCATATCCCAGCTGGAACTAAAACCTAAAGCTGCAGTGGTCAGGGACAATTTATCTTCATCAGAAAGGATGATCCTTGGCAGACAGGCGACCCAAAGAGTGCAAACCAAAACCGTATACCCAAATGTTAAGCTCTGGCTCTGTAGAACTGGCCACTTCATAAGAAGAGGTCTAATTTTGAAATGCCTCTGACCTCCCCCATGTCTTTACACTGCTCATTAAGGACTTCCAATTTTTTCCCTGATTTCTATA
This sequence comes from Zapornia atra, assembly GCA_013400835.1. NCBI lineage: Eukaryota > Metazoa > Chordata > Aves > Gruiformes > Rallidae > Zapornia > Zapornia atra. Next base: position 77,100 of record VZTU01018364.1, read on the forward strand.
TGTAAAATTTGCAATTGTGGCAAATTTAAGCAAAAGTACTGTTTCCTTCAAGACCTTTGCACAGGCATTATAAAAGTTGCCTATGGGTCCTGTGGTTCACAGACTACATGTTGAAAGTCACTGCTACAGACCATTGGATTTAACTCTGCAAAGCTGAATGAAAGTTGTTTTGAGCACTCAGCTTTACAGGAAAAAAAAAAGAAAAAATCTGAGACAAACTAGAGCAGTTTTGCCTTCCTAACTGTGGGGGGCCAAAATCTTTCAGAGATTTCAGTTTCTCAGGCATGATTCAATCCAATGATTCAGCTTGTCTCAGAGACCTTGCAGTAATCAGGATTTATCCTCATATATGATGTCAAATGTAACGTATGAGTAATTCAGGGGAGGAAAAAAATGGTGCTAGGGCTTCAATCTATGTATTTTATGACCTTTTGGAAGATTATACTTTTACATTCATGCATGTCTGGCCACTTGATATTCTACGTGGCACTTGTACACAACTAAACATGCTTAAAATGGGCAGTCTTATGAGTAAGTAGGGACTTCAAGAATGTAAAAATACCAGAAGAAAGGGTGTTCTCGCAACTTTCATTTGTCCTCTTTGTTGCCACATTATAGTCAGGGCTAGGATTACATGATCAGATGTTGCAGCTCTTCTGCCACCTATCTTCTCTTCCCTCTTCCTTTCTCCACTGCTGCCTCCCCACCCATGTCTCACTCCTTCTCCTCTGTCGAAACCAAAATCCAGCCCTGTGCTCTCCATGGCTCAGTCTCTGCTCCCCCCATTTACGTCACTGTCCCTCTCCTCGCTCCTCCTTCCCTCTCCACACTTCAAGAAGTCCTTTCAGCTCTGTTTCTCCTGGTGTCCACCATCCCCAGTAACACTCCACCTTCTCTCCTCTTGTCCAGCTAATCCCAGACCTCACCTTCTCCAAGCTCTTTGTCCCAGTTTTTCTCCTGCTGGGTTATGCGGTCCTCTCAGCAGCCACACCAGCTTCTTCAACTCCTTAACTACCTGCCAGCAGGAAAACCAATCACAACAGAGCAGGGAGGCTTCCTCCTCAGTGTTCACCCTATTCCAGCACCTTTTCCCAATCTCCTGGCTAAGCAGGCAGGCATTTTTCCTCATAGCATCTGAGCAGGAACCGGCTCAGACAGCGAGGTCTGCACTCCTGGTGGAATGTGGGAGCTGGAGGGTGGCTGGGTGCCTTTGGCAGTCCAGTAAGGGATGTGCACTCTAAATCCAGTCATGCTTGGAGATAAAGGCTTTTGCTGATAAAGGAGCCTCTATCCAAAGAGTGTGCTTTTCCAGAGGGTTGCAACACGTTCAGATGTTCTTTAAGGTGACAAAAGCATTGCTAATGCAGAGGGTGCACTTCCATATAACACTTCTCAGAAGAAATTCCAGAATATTCTTAACATGGACAGCACAATGTGTTTTCCTTGTCTTGTGTTTAAAAATTGTATGTCTATTTTGTCTGAAATTTTCTAAAAACCAGTTGACAAGTTTTCAGCTTGAGAGGTCAAAGGTAAGTCAGAATAGCAGAGAAATGAAGCCAGGATGTCATACTAGGAGATGGTGGGATACCTCAGAAATGCACTGAGCAGCTGTCCTGCCTCTCAGACCCAGCAAACACAGTCAGAAACTTTGTTACTACCCAAGACCTCCACGGGGAACTTACATTTGGCACCCCACTGCTGCTCTGGTTTTAAAGTAGTCACCATGTTTACTACAGAACTTAAAAGCTTTTAAGAGACATCAAATGATGACAGCTCTTCACAGCAGCTACCCTGTGCTGGACCTCAGTAACAGGCTTTTTAAGGCTCTGTTCACTTGGCAGTGGTAGCTCACTGACATTGGAGTTCCACTCACAGAGTTTGTTTCGTGGTCCTTCATAAACACAGACATTCATTTGGCTTTCAAGACACACAGACACACACTCAAAAAAAGCCAATGTAGTTTACGCCTATACTGTGAAGTGACTCTATGCTCTCAAGGAAGGGATTTCAGGCACAGTAACTACTTGGCTTAGTTTTAGGCCTTCACCATCTCAACATGTGGACAGCACTATTCCCACACAACGCACCCACAGTGTAGTAAGCATGCGTGTTCACTTATGAGTAAGTGCCCTTGATCTCCTGAGCCACCACAGAGAATTTGGCTCTCTTGCAGCAATTCAGAGTGGGGGGGAATGCTGGCTGTATTTAGTTACAGTCTTTGAGAGTTTAAAACATTTTGTTATTTGGTCATAATTTAATGCATAGAAAAGGTGCTGGAAAATTTTCTCTGGAGTCTGAAGTTCTTTATTTAATTACAGAATAGATACAAGTAGAGGAAGGACAAACTACCTTCTAAGCACCACACCACCATACCTCCTATTATAAAATGGAAACCACCAGCATGAGTAACCCGGTCACATGAGCATTAATTTCATCAGAAATTGATAATGGGCTCTACTAAGACCACCACCAGTTTCTTCTAGGGGCTTCAAGAACAAAGCAGGGAAAGAGGCATGTGCTTTCACCTCCGATTTTAACATCAGGAGCATTAGGATAATTCATTTTAATTCTTTATCACAGTTATTACACAAAATAGGGTTCAGACCTGTCCGTCTTGGTGTAGAAAGGCAAAACATTGCCTCCTCTGCTTTTTGCTGGTTGGGCTTGGGGCTTAACTATTATTATTTTTTTGCATGGTTGATTATCTCTGTTCTTTCAGGCTATGAATGCATTCATTGGATAGTGAGTCATAGGTTTCAGTGTTCACCCAGGTAGAGATGACCATGCTGACAGTCCATTTCTCATTAGCCTTCCACCATGATGCCCCTCTAGACGTTGACTTCAGTGGACATTACATACACAACTTCCCACACAATTCTTTTAATATATACCACTTAGAATCCACTATTTTAATTGGTTTCCTGGACTCTTCTCCTCACAACTAAAATAATTTTTTCCTATAGTTAATGCTAACTAATTTACTGTGGAAAATATCTATGACCTAACCCTCTCCATGCCCCTCCTTCCAAATGAGTTAGCAATCCAACAGAGTGGTTTGTAACACATTTGCCATGCACTGTCCTTTTCCAACAGTTGGATACTGCTCTCTGACAATGCAGGTGAGCATCTTCTGCACCTCACTGTTGCACTGCTACACCAGAATACATGTTTGGACTTTAAAGAGTACTTTTAAGACCACTCTGTGTTGTGTACAAGCTTCTCTTAAGGAAAACTTCAGAAAATTTGAAGATATTTTTCTCCCAGTGGAAATGCAAGGTAAGCTCTACCTATTCACTGATGGAAATCCTTTGTTAAGCAGAAAGGTACTGGGATGGCCTTTCTTGCCATGCCGTTTGTATGCATGTACAAGCATGTTAGAGGCAGGAGGGATTTGTGTGGATTACTGCCATTAGAACTACATTTTATAAAATTTGGATCACTTCAACAGTAAACTACAGCAAGACAAAAGGATAAAAAGAATCCCACCTTGTAGCCTGAGTTCTCCAGTATGTGTTCGAATTTTCCATTTCATCACTAACCTAGAGGAGTGAAGATCTCTGATGCATTTCAAGTTTTCACACTTTTAGCCACTTTACCTGTGTTCAGAAAATTATTCTTGCCCTCTTTGACCCTCTAGTAGCTGAAAAGATGTGGAAGCACACAAGCATGTCAGAGTGCAGCTAAACTCTGGCCCAAGTAAGATCAATTCTTTACCTAACTAAAACAAACAAACAAACAAACCCCAAACAAACAAAAAAACCCCAAACAAACAAAAAAAAACCCCCAACCTGGCCGTATACCACTTTGCCAATGGTTCAGTCCTGCAACTGGATCAACCTGCAGTATGAAATGCTGACTGCCTCAAGGTTCCTCTCATCCAGGCTGGGACTCATAGGAGTGGTGACCCATCAACGTGGGAACTGGGGATATTAGCAATCAATTCCTCAGTCAGGTTTTTAGTACAGTCTGCTTTTGCAGTTCTGAGAGGAAACAGGGAAGATTTAATGCTTTCCTGTACCAACTTAAAATGTCTACAATTTTCAATATCAGCAGGCAAGAAATGTCTGTAAAAATATTCTTTTCCTTTCTACCTTTTGTATCACACCAGTTCCCATTCCAATAATAACCAAGAGAGATTTATCAGGAAAGCACAAAGACTTAACAAATTTTTCATAAGACAAAATAGACTTCTCATGCTTTCAGGGCTAATGACAAGTTTTCTCATTGTGTAGTGATGACATTCCACTCACACGTATGAAATCACAAGAGATGAAGGACAAGTTTCCTAACAACACCGAGAAGTTGCCTTAAACGTACCTTGGGTTGACGAGGCTTGCTTTATTGCCTCAAGCAGTTTGAGTCTAACACATCAAGGAGTCCCACATGGTTGCTTACAGTCAATAAAAAAGCAACAATTGCATGGTCTCCTTGACCACAGAGGGGTTGTTACATACACAACTACTCAGTATTGCAAACACCGCTCACAGATAGGTCCTATATGTTTGTTGGACACCAAATCTGTGACCTACATGTAGTAAAAGTATGAGAAAGCACAGACTCTGCAAAGCCCAGGTATTCCTGGCAAAATCGGGGCAAATCCACCAGCAGTGGCTGGGAATATTGGAGGCCTCACGTCTCAGTACAACTGGGCACTACAGGACAGAATTACTGACAATCTCTTGGCTGACAGTCAGTTCTAAATGATATGCTGTGAGGAACTGGCATCTGTATAAAAACTTGACAAAACTTTGGGGTTCTTTAAGTGTGAAAGATGACTAGAGGCTGTTCTTTAAAAGGTCTCTTCTCAAGTAGCCTAGCTGTTGTGCAATGGCTACAGGAAGTTCCTTACAGGACAGAGTAGATTTGTTTATATTTGAAACACCAGATCATGAAATAAGATACAGAAAATGTTATCTATGTTAATGAAACACAGCTGACATTCAGTGATTTTTTTAATTTAATTTAATTTTATTTTTATATTGCTCTTACTCTCACATCAGGACTCCATAGGGCTAAGCAAATCCAGAGCTCTCAGCTTTGCTCATTTTCAGAGGCTCCCTATTGGCAGGAGAACGAAAACTTTAAATAAATATATCACAATCACTATGACTGTATTCGAGTTATTCAGATAACGATAAGATGACACGGGGTAAATACTTGGAATTGAGCAGCTCTAATGACAGATGATCTGTCATTTATATTTAATCCATTTAAGAGACATTTTTATCAGGCAAAGATCAACCCACTGGGACCATTAATAGTTACACTTATAAAAAAAGCCAGCAGCCAGCGACCAACAGAGACAGACATAACAAGAGTTAGTCTCACAGTCCAAAATCACCAGTAAATTTAGAACACACTTAAATGAACAATTTGCTGCACATGTTATTATTTAAACAGCATTGTAGTAAGAACATATGCATGCATAATGAAAACAATTACAAGGATCTAATCTAAAATTCTCTGAAAGAAAAAAAATGTGAGGCTCATCCTAGGTGATTTTAACCATTAAGAGGAAAAGGAGCACACTGGCAATTAGCCTGAAGCTGGGAAAGAGCGGTCGGCGATGAGGTCTTATTTGTCAGAGCCTAGGTAGGATTATATGGAACAATCTACAGTGGTATATACAATGTCTGTTAGGTATTGTGAAAGGAATGCTTGCCTGGGTGCACTATAAACACCCCGCAGATCTTTTGTTGATGTTAGCAGGAGCTATCCTCGGGACCAGCACACACACATCGGACCTTGTGCTGCAGGCTGTGCTCACCCTCTCATCATCTGCCTCGTAGGCGGGCAGACTCGGCTTGTCCAAAGGCAGGTTGTTCAGCCAATTGGAAAAAAACTATTAGTAGATAGCACATAATCCAGAGGCTGATCCCACACTGGATTCGTGGGAATCATCCTGCATTTCACCAATATTTTCCCTTCTGCTACTAGACAGGGCTAGCAAGAAAGAGGAAGATCTCACAGTAGTTTGGATGTATAGCTAATCTCAGAACTGAAGCAAACACCACAGGTGCTTCCAAGCAATGAAATATAAGTGTAAATTGTCCTGATGCTGTTTTCAACAACAAACTACAAATTCATTCAAGGCCATTTTCTTTAACACCCAGACTTCTGACTTTTTTTTTGGGCTTAGACATGTAGGGAGAAGAATGCTCTAGGGTTATATTCAAATGCCCTTAATCGGGCAAACCTTGCATTGAGTTCACTGTTAGTTTTGCCTGCACAAAAACATTCCCAAGGGCCTCTCAGAGTTTGAAAGTATTTAGCTTGTTTTCAACACAATTCCTCTTCCAGACTATAATTATCTGTCTCTTCTTTGCAAAGAGAGGTGTCTCAGTCCTAGCTTCCGATGCCCTTCCCTTTCATCCTCCAGGACTGTCGCATCAGCCCTCTTTAAGAGTACAGATTTATATGCTGCACATATAAGGTGAGCAGGCTTATAGCTTCAGAGCTTCTGGCACAAGGTACAAAGTAATAGCAACAAAAACACTGACATATGCAGCTGTTTCTTTAAATAAGGGAAGGCCAGGCAAGGTGACCGCTGCCAGCCAAGTCTGAATGTATAAAGAGAACCACTTCCAGAAAGAGGGCTCACAAAGTTCTTGAAAGTGGGACCACCTCAGAGATGAAGTTAGTCCCTTCCCCTCCCCCAGTTTTCCCTGACCTGCTTCAAACTTGAGCAAATCAGTTTTTCCAAGCCTCTCACCCCCTCCCTCCCCTTGAGCAGTCTGATTTTTCTATGTGAACATTTTGGCAGATCTCAGAGCAGTTTTACTCATTCATTTAATAGTCACAAATAATGGTTCTGTTTCACCAGCTAATTATTTCACCAGTCTCACAGATGCATGCATTTCTTGCACGTTCGGTGAGGAGGAATCCGGTGCCTACATGAGCAACAATAGTCTGATTAAAAAACTGATGTGTCCTCATTTCTTCCCTTCAACACGTTTTGCTCTGTGGTTGTTTAAAAGAGAAGCTCAAAAACAAAAAAAACCCACCCCCTCAAAAAAAAAAACCAACAACCCCAAAACAAACAAAAAAAAAAGCTCCCAGTTTCTCCAGGATGCAGCATACAGGACATAAATGAAGAGAACCACTGGAGGTCACTGTGACAGAAAAGGAGAACGAGTCAGATGAAAACAGGACCTCCAATGCACCAGCCACCCGTTTGAGGTGGTGGTGGTGGCGGGGGGAGGCTGAAAGGGTGAGAGGAGAGACTGCATCTCCAGTCTGACTTTACTGGAACTTGGAGGCACTGGCTGCAGAAGCAAGGCAGGAGACGAGGCTCGTGTCCACATCAAAAGCTTAAATTCTCACCGGGATTCCCTCCAAAGAATCCCAAACTTTTATCTCCTCTATGTGTTTACCACCTTCGATCTGTCTCTGAAGAGTCCTGCCCTGCTCAGAGCCTCCCTGCTCCTTGCTGCGCTTAAGGGCAGCTTTTGTAAAATCAAAGTTGCCTTACATCTTACATAGATAGTGCCATTTTGCTTTCAGAAATACCGTTTTTCCCAGCACCAGGAGCATGTTAACCGAAGGCTGCAGACACTACGCCTCTGCCCTGGCTGGCAGGGAGGCTTTTACTCCTCAGCCCTGTACACAGTATATGGGACTCGTTCCTAAAAGGAGAATCACACATCGGTTACAGCGCTGCCGGCTCTCCAACCTATTTCCAAGAACTGCATAGCTTGAAATCCTTCTTCGCTTTATTAATGTGTGTGTAGGAGGGAGGGAAGGAAGCGTGGTGGGGGCGAGGGGGACAAGGCAAGAAACATCACGCCTTTCAAATGTAGGGGGTCATTTTCGACTTCTTTCACCCTTCCCCCAGCCAGCTGTTAAATCCCACGTTTCTCCAGTGATGCCTGCTGCCTCTGCGACAGAGGTATGCACAGCAATCATCACTTGCAATGGGTGAAATCACTTGGCTGGACCCACAGGAGAAGAGGTTTGCAAGTTCATTTGGAATAAGAATCCAAAAAGCTATACAAACTGTTTTTTCTGCCCTTTAGAGGCCCCCTTTTTAGCCTGCAGCTTCCTTTCCATCCCATAGTCTCTCAGACCAGTTTCTGATGTGCCCTTAATCCACCCTGTTGTTGCCCTCTACAAGTTTCTGGTAACTTCATATTCAGCACAGAATACTTTACAAAAGCAAGAGAAACATGAAATGTCTGCTGTCAAATAAAAGAAGAAAAATGAAGCAGCAAAGGCTACATCTCGCAACTGATGCTCCTTCAAGGGCAGCTTTCCTTTCTGCCTTGTTTTCTGTGTATGTCTGCATGTATTTTTGACTAATAACTATGCATACATGCACATGCACGTACGAGTGTGTGTGGGAGTGAGAGCCAGAGAGCATATAAAGGGTATTTGGGGATTCTTTGGTTTTGGACTCTCACACACAGTTGGGGGAGGCAAGTTATAAACATATAGGTAGATCCAAGAATGAATACTTTAATATTTGCAGATCTTGATGGCTGCCAAATGCTAGCATTTCAGGGATGCATATTCACATGCAGCTGGCGACACGCATTGGAAGATACCCAACATTTTGCCAGTTAGGTTCCAGACTTGAAATATCTCAGGAGAGCCATATGTGCATCTTAACACCAAGTAGGGAATGTTTCCCCTTATTCTCCAAACACCAAGTAGGGAATGTTTCCCCTTATTCTCCATACTCATTAACTAATAAGCAAGCAAAATAATTTTGAGAATAGGAGAATGGAAGTAAATCCTTTACTAGGAATCCTGCCCTTTTAGAAAGAGAAAGTTATCCTTCCTGGGGCCTCCAAATCAACCCGTTAGCTCCCTAACCTGGAGAAGACACCAAAGCTTAATAGGCTCAACAAAAATCAACCTGCAGTCACCTCCCTCTGGGATGCCTCACCTTCATGATACTTTCTAGGCATTTGTGCTAAATGATCCATTGCAGCTGGATTTTTTATTTAATTTCATTTTCTTAAGACTATCACACAGATCCAACATTCCCCAGCTTATTTACTGCTAGTCTCACCAGTAAGCCGGGTGCCAGTTTTATTTAATTTGTTTTTCCAGTGGCAGTAACAATCTGTGTGGAAAGCATAAACAGAGGGAAAGAATCTGGAATCAGCAAATGGTGTGCACAGCTGCACACCATAATTTCTGCTAGTGAAAGTTTTAATTCAGTTCATCAGAAGAAGAGCAGAAGAGTTGGAGGCAAAGAAGAGGTGGAGCAGTGGAAGAAATATAGCAAGAGGAAACAGTAAAATCCAAGGCAGCTGGAGAATCTTGGAGTCATTATAATTAAGGCCCAACAGGTTACAATTTCTCTTAAAAAAAAAAAAAGACAAACCCAGAACAAGCCAACAGGTCTTCAAGAGGGATTGCTCGAAGATATGATTCTAAAAAAAATATATTGGAATGGAAACAGGAGAATTGCATACTGCCTTCATTTCTCTTGCAGATAAGAACATTTCAACAGCACACAAAATGATGTGGAAAAGAAGTCATAAGAGGAAGAAAACTACAGCAATCCAAAAAAGAGAGTAAATAAATTCAAAACCCAGAAACTGGGAAGCATTACTCTTGGAGGTACAATGTCCAAAACGACATTTCAAGCCCCTTTAATAAGAATAAAACAAGCAAACGGTGAAGTTGGAAACTGTGACAAAAAGCAAGGATAAATACAGAAATGACAAGAAAAGATAGCCACCACCTGTTCCTTGAAGGCAGTCATTACTGGTTGTAGATGCAAGTTAACTATCAAGCAGATTGATAATAGCTACACTTTGAAGTAATTAGGAAAGGTTATGAGAAAGGTATAAAATAAAATCAATAGTGCTATTTAACCAGAGAGGAAGGAAGTAAGTTGCCAATTAACAGGAAATAAAATTTCAACCCATTTTTAGAACAAAAGTGCAAATGCTCAGAAAAAACATCCTCAACATTTAGAGGCTAGTAGGTGAGTCAGGAGTAAGAAGTATGGTTCCTAGTTTGTTTCTGGCTAAGTATCTTCTGATGTCAAGTCTTTCCCTTTCAAGGGAAAGCAGGTTTTATACTTTCTAGACCATCACATTTCAATCCATTCATTCATCAAGATGGATTCTGTCACTTGCCTTGCCGAAAGCTTGTTGTAGACCATATTCATGCCTCCAAAGTTATAACTGTCTTTTATGGTGCTATTCATGAGATACTATTAACTGTCCTGTGTTCAGAGGCAGGGGACAATCATGACTATTGCTACTATTGTTGAGAGTGAGCTCAACTGAGTAATTTAATCCTTTGAGGGCTTGGATGATTCCTTCCCCCTCACAGCAGATCTATTTCACAGAAGCATGTAGGCTTTCATGTGACCACCTGCCTTGTAATTTTTTTAATGTACGAGTTTGTGTGAGCTTGGGGAGGCCTCTACAATGCTTTGGGCTGCATTTGAAGGCCCAGTACATCTAACAGTTGTTTCTGGATAAGATTCAGTCATGTCACTGCTTCCAGATGAGGAGTTTAAAACAAAAGCTGCTAGACCAAGCTGGAGTTAACACAGGTGGAAAGGTTTGGAGTTATCACCAGGAGCCATGTTTCATCCTTCCTTTGTGCGAGACTGTGCTTCAGTTCAAGGAACCAATAGCGGCAGCAGTTCTGCTCTTCTTCTCCTGGGTTGTGAATTAACAGCAGCATCCAGACAAGCTTCCTCTTCCTCACCATCCTTGCTTTCCTGTGGCTGGTAAACCTGCAGAGAGTTCACCGCTCCTTTTTCTTCCCTGGGGAGCATTTGTTAAATTAGTGGAAGTCAAGGAGAAGAGAGAAGACGATGGCCCACAACTATAACCTCGCATTACAGCATGTACTAGGAGGCCTTCACTTTCTGCCCTCATCCCCTTTCCCGATAACAGCTGCAACTGGCCTTGTTAAGATTAGATTATTGTCCAAATAGTGCTCCTTGGCAGCCATTTAAGTGTTTAATTGACTGCAGATAGAAGCAAATTGCTTGTTTTGGTGATGGCATCAGTACAGAAGAACAGTGTGCTTGTGCTGCATGTACTCCACAGCTACCTACCATCTGGAGGGGCAACCAGAGCCTTCAGCTTAACCTCAGGGCAGGTACTGTGAGGCTGGTTCAAGTCTGTCTCCTCCCCTGTATAACCTTCCTCAGCTGAAACAGAGACAACCCAGATAAACTGTTCAGAACACAATGCTTGATGGAAGAGCCAAGGACTGGGGTCATGGTAATGTGCCCACTTTAATTAGACGCTGGTTTGTGCTGTGCCAGAGGAACAGTCCTGCCCACATGCATCCTTGTTCCATGGCTAGGGCTTATGCAGTCACATGACAGAAACATCAGGCTGAAGATCAGGGCTAGTGCCAGCACTGCAGAGGCAGAAAAAAGAGGTGGCCAAGAACAAGATGGAGGGGAGGAAGGCAGAGATGCCTCATTTTGGCTGCATAGACTGATGCCAAATTAAAGTGACAGTCCAGCAACTATGTGAAGTCTTAAAATCTGTGTTTATTGATTTTGTTCATGAACATATTCTCAAGCTTTTTACAAATGTTGACAGCCCTTGTAATTTTCTTTTAATCCACCATCACACAATTGATTGAAGACTTCTCCCTTTTAGCGGTAGTTGACATTCATATTAATCTATGTAAAAGAAAGAATGTTAAAATATTTATGTATAAATACCTGAGCACCAGATGTGCAAAAAGAAGTCTTAAAACCACAAACAAATGCAATAAATGTAAAAATGAAGTATTTTCAGGCAAACAATATCTTTTAAAAAAAATGTTACTATTCTGTATTTTAAAAGAGCTGCAGATGAAGTGAACACAGTGAACACAATGAGTTTTAGCAGAGACTTCAAGATATCACTATTGAACTTTACTCATTTATTTGAAAATTGACTTGAACTTCTATACTGTGAAGCTGGAAGTTGGCTAAAAGACCATAAACAAAAGGGGAGTAAGAAAGACTGCATTTTTGTCACAGCTGTCATGTGAGTCATGGATTTTCATGTGCTTTCAAAGTATCTGTGACTTGATATTTAGGGATTTTGCATGTGGGCTGGTAAACATGATGGTTAAAGAGCTGAACCAATTTCTCTGAAAACCTTGAGTTCTGCCAAGTTAAACCCTAGACTGCACGGGAGGCTAATAGAGAGCAGGAGCTCAGCAACAACACTGTGGTTACACAAAGGATCAGACCAGTGAATTCTCACTGAGAGCTTTAATTCCTCCAGGGATAGAGAGATTTCTCTTTCCCCACAACATTTGCAGTTAGGTTGAATTTGCAAAGGCCAGCGTTGGCAAAACAATGACTGAAGTTAAATGGCTTCTCACAGCAAAGTGTAGCATATTAATGACTTGTGGGAAAAAAAAAAGGAAAAAAAAATAAAAGAAAGAAAACATATTAGCTACCTAGACAAAAGCACTTCTTCACCTGCATCTCTGCATCTGTCATGTCTCTCTCATGACACTTCTGTAAAGTTGTAGCAGTTCTGAGTCAGACCAAAGATCTGTCTGGCTCAGTACCCTGTCTCCAGAGCTGGCCAAAAGCAGATGCCCAGGGAAAATTATAAGCAAAAGATACAGTGATACTTCCTTGGAACACTCTTCCAACTTCCAGCAATTTGCAGTTTAGGGACTTTCTGGTTTTGTATTTAATAGTCTTAGTAGATTTTTCTGCCATGAATTTGCCCACACACTTTTTGAAGCTGTGTAATTTTTTCTTGAAGTTAATGTCACTGAAAATTAATCAGAGAATTCAGTACTAAACAATGATACTAAATAAATATTCAGAAAGCACAGGCAATCTTGCCAAAGGAGTTGCCCTTGGTCCTGTGGTGAACATTCCTTAAAAAAAAAAAAAGGGAATGGGGAGAAAGAAATCTTTCTATTGCTCCATCAATTGCCTGGTCACATAACTAGTATGAAAAAGTGGTCGAGTATCTCAGGATACACTAGAGCTAATTATATACCAGAACTTCTATATATACAAAATATACAAATGAGAAATAAAGATGGAAAAATAGTGTTTACAGTAAGAGATCCTGTTAATAGCTATTACAGCATGGAGAGAGTTTTCAGACAGACAGATGATGGTTTCCTTAAAAAGCAATGATCAGTCTATTCATCCTTTTCCAACTGCACTTGTTGAAGTAGAATATGAGTTTTGCAAAGGTACACTGAGTTTTCTAGCCCTTGTTTTTTTGTTTGCTTTGGGGTTTTTTTGTTTTGTTTTATTTTGCTTTATTCAGCCAAGGCACCCAAGTTTTAATTGATCTGGTCAAAAAACCTTAGCACCTGTGGTTCTTCCTTTATCATAGAATCACTAGGTTGGAAAAGACCTTTGAGATCATCAAGCCCAACTGTACCTGTCCAGTACTAAACCATAACCTAGCACCTCATCTACCTCTCTTTTAAATGCATCCAGAGATGGTGACTCAACCATCTCCCTGGGCAGCCTGTTCCAGTGCCCAATAACCCTTTCAGTGAAGAACTTTTGCCTAATATCTGATCTGAATCTCCCCTGGCACAGCTTGAGTCCATTCCCCTTTGTCCTCTCACTTGTCACTTGGGAAGAGATCAACACCCACCTCTCCACAACCTCCTTTCAGGTAACTGTAGTTGGCAATAAGGTCTCCCTTCAGCCTCCTCTTCTTCAGGCTAAACAGCCCCAGTTCCCTCAGCTGCTCATTGTAAGGTTTGCCCTCCAGCCCCTTCACCAGCCTGGTTGCCCTTCTCTGGACTCTCTTGAGGACCTCAATGTCCTTCTTATGGTGAGGAGCCCAGAACTGAACACAGTACTCGAGGTGTGGCCTCACCAATGCTGAGTACAGGAGTACAATCCCTCCCCTGGATCTGCTGGCCATGACATTTCTGATATAAGCCAAGATGCCATTAGCCTTCTTGGCCACATGGGCACACTGCTGGCTCATATTCAGTCAGCAATCAATCAACACCCCCAGGTCCTTCTCCACTAGGCAGCTTTCCAGCCACTCTTCCCCAAGCCTGTAGCGCTGCACGGGGTCATTATGTCCCAGGTAAAGGACTCTACACTTGGTGTTGTTAAACCTCATCCCGTTGGTCTCAGCCCATCAATCCAGTCTGTTCAGATCCCTCTGAAGAGTCTCCCTATCCTCAAGCAAATCAACACTTCCTCCCAGCTTCGTGTCATCCGTGAACCTACTGAGGGAACATCCGATCCCTTCATTCAGGTCATTGATAAAGATGTTGAACAAAACTGGCCCCAGTACTGAGCCCTGGGGAACACCACTTGTGACCAGCCTCCAGCTGGATTTAGCTCCATTTACCACAACTCGTTAACTAGCCAGTTTCTCAAGCACAATGCGGTCTTCTGAGCTATAAAATACCAGATGGAGTATGCTTGATTAGCTGCACACTTCTGAAAACTCCAACTCTGAAAGGCCTTACCACAGTAATTTATTCATTTATCATATGACAGATACAAAAGGTTCTAAATTATCCTCATTAAACTCCCCAATTTTCTCAGAAGTGGAATCTTGTGCATATGTACCTGTACATAAGTGCCATGTTGTTTGCTCTAACATGCCAAGTTCCTTTGGGGTAGAGATTGTGATCTCCAATAGAAACATATCAACTCTAATGGCAAACCAGTTAGAAACCAAGTAAGTCATTGTGGTGGATCAGCCCCAGACAGTGGCTGAGCACCACACACCGCTCGATCACTCCCACAGGAGAGACAGACAGAGCCTCTATGGGTTGGGATAAGGACAGTTTACTGTCAAAAATTACCATGAATGTCGAACAATAATGGCCAATTACACTCACACCCAGTGCTAACACAGAGTACCTTACTGACCCAACAACTACAGTGCTGCCCAACAGGAGGGAAGAACTGACAGCCAGCCAGATGGCCAGACCAACACTCAGACTGTCCTAGAGGCACCCAGACCATACCCTTCCCCAACCAGCTGCTTTTATGGGAAAGTGGCGTCAGGTGGTGTGGAAAACAGCCCAGGTTAACTCAGCTCACCTGTGCTGGCTGCTTGGAGCAGTTGACTCTGGCCTGGCCAGAACCAGGACAGTTGTCTTGGTTTTGTTTTTTAAGGTGACATTTTATTTTGATTTAAAAAAAAGTTACAGAAAAGATTCTTAAGGACATTGCAGGAAATCTGCTGTATAGATCTTTAAAAACAGATTGATTAGACTTAGGAAAAATTAAATAATTCTGCATTGAACCTTAGTTTTTGAAAATGTTACAGAATTACATGTCCTTCATTTGCAAGCACAATTATAACATTCATGCATAAAGAGGTACATTTGTAGGGGGAATTATTGCAATGACATACCAAAACAAGCCACTCAGTAGGTCACTGGGTTATTAGGAAAAAGCCAACCTCAGACAGCTTCCTTATTCCCTGTATCTGCTAGTCAATGTGGATACAACAAAACACAGAAATAATCACGTGCATTGAGCCAGACCTGTGATATAGAAGATGCATCAATTGCAATTATTTGAATTAAAAAAATTCAAAGTCTACTGAAAGTTGGGTCTTACACTAACAAGTAGTGCTGCCAAATCTGTCTCAGCTCTGGAAAGCCCTACTATCTTACAGCTGATGTTTTCTAGGACTGCAGAACCCCATGGGACTAACCCTTCAGCATTGTGGCTGAGTTAGAAACCCATCATGGAGTAGTTTTTCCCAGCTTTGCCTGCTTCTGCTGTTTAAAAATCATTAGGCAAAATAGAGAAAGGATCTTGATTTTTAATGCTGCCTTGTGTTGATCTGAATTACAATACATTCCGTTTCTGTTCTATATACGAATCGCTTAGACCCATATAGTGTCTGAGGATCTATGTGATAGATTAAAAAACCCCTGCTTATTCAGTTTCTGCTTTTAAGACTAGTCATCTTTAATATTTTTGGGGTGTTTGTATATGGGATTTTTTAGTTGAAATGCACGTTTTCTATGTTGTTTTCTATCAGCTCTTATTAGCTTAATTTTTACTTTTAATATCCTTGATCATATCCCTTAAAGAGGAAAATATTTTTAGATTACTCCTGCTTCGGTCTCATAAACCATAGTGGTCCATGGGAATTCTACAGTGCCATCTACTGCAAGGGACTAGAATAACTGATAATGAAGTACACTTTTTTCCAGTTGACCTTACCTTCCTGATGTCTTCCAAGGTCTCTTTCCCTTCTCCCCGGATCCCAGAGCATTTCGTTACCATGCCAGTTTCTCTGGCTCACTTTTGTGCTGTGCTTGTGGTCATAGCATTGCACTACTTATTTCCGACCCTAATTTTACCATTCATGTTATTATTATTTCTTTTTGTGGGTAGGTGTGGTAGAGCCACATTGGTTTCTGAGGTATGACTATCCCCTTGCCCCTTTCCAGATCACTGGCATCATCTTTCCTTCTAGAAGACCTCGAGAAAATTCCCTTCAGAGTCTGCCCATGATGATTGTTCATTGGCTAGAGGGTGAGGTGAGAGATTCAAACCAAACAAAGCACTAACATCCTTCCGGAGGGAGCCAAATGTGCTGTCTCTGCAGCTTCTGCTGGCTTTGGGAGCAAGAAATCAGGGGAGAGAGAGAAATATGCCACTGCTCAGTTTGAGAGCAATAGAGCAGTGCCTGCACTGACTGACAATTCAAGCATAGCCTGGCACAGCTCTTTGCTAAGCAAGGATCAAAGCAACTGAGGTTCGCAAGGGTGATGCATTTTCTCTGACACTGCAAGTTGCTCCAGGAAGGTTTGAAAGTCCCACACTGAAGTGGGATATAAGTGGGCTGTAGGTTAATGCTCTGTAACAGTCTAATTTCCAGGCTTTGTTTCTGCTTGAGGGAAACTTTAGGGTGCAGTGAAGACACAGTAAGAAAAGTTTATCTGTTAACATGGTGACCAGCTGACAACGTAAACCCGTATTTGGAATAAAAGTTTCTTCAATATCCCACCAGTTTATTAGCTTTAATATGTGTTAGAATAAAAACATAGCCAGGGAGGCTCTCACCTAGCCCTTGCCTCCAAGCTGGCTGGATTGTATTGAACTGAATGCTCTGTACTGCAGCTGCCAGTAACTGAAGTCTAAAAATCCCTGCAGAATAACAAAACCCAAAAGGAATGGATTAGAAAGGGGAAAATATTAGGCCTCAAATCACAATATCCTTCCAATATCTAATCTCTAAGCTACAAATCCAATATCTCTCTGGATCCAACTGGATTTCAGAGAGAATAATGAATTATTCACATTATGCAAACACAGAAAAGAGAATGAACTATGGTTATCAATTTATATGCTTCTTTAAATTACAGGCTTTTGCGTATACTGCTCATATACAAATGTTTGAACACCGGTGCATGTTCAACAATTCCAGGCAGGAAGATTTCCATCATTACTATAAATAGATCTGTAGCCTGTTAAGCAGTAGCACAGTCATTAGCAAGTTATGTTTATTCTCTGATCAGAAAATAGATCTACCTAGCCATGCCAAAGAGACATCAATATTTCTAAACTTAGGCAGGGGAGGTCAGTAATCTTTTAATAGCACTGTTAAAAATTGGCATCCTAATTAAGTTATGAATTACAAAAGGCTTTTCAAGCTGGAGCTACTTGCCCAAGGACCAAATAGATATATAAGGAGAAGTTCCTCATCCAGTCTCAGTTCCTTTCTATATAAGTAATGCCCAGGAATTTTGAGTAAGGACTGATCCCAGCTACCTAAGTGTCTTGACAGCTGGTTAATAGGTGGTTAATAGGTGATCTAAGTAAAGGGCAATTGTAAGTGTGGTTTTGTTTTACTTTTATTTCCACGGGTCTGTTAATCTTGGAGTAAGAAGAAATTAATTCTTTACTTTTGCTTGCGGGTTGGGGTTGGTTTTTCTGTTTTGTTTGTTTGTTCCATGGAAAGGGCAGTTGGCAAACCACTGAGGAATTTCAGCAGAATTAAGAGTATTCCTCAACGGCAGGGACAGGACCACAGCTGTAATGACCAACATTTCCAAGAAATACTCGAGGTTGCTGAGGAGGTAGGAAGGTGGTTTCTCAGTGAGCAGTATGGAGGCAAGTCTGGCAGTGTTGGTGTTAGGAATTGCTGCAGCAGCGGGGGCCTTACCAGGGTGTCTTCACAGCAGGACAGAGGCTTCGGCACCTGAACCCTGATGGTAATTCACAGTTTTCTAGCACAGACAGAGGAAGGTGGACGATGTGACCCTGTTTGCCACAACCCTAACATGTATTTTAAAAATATGAAATTACAGCTCTTCTATCCCAAAGCAAATGATCCCCTCTGAGTGCTGATGGGCCACCCCTGTAATTCACTCTAAATGACCAGAAAGGCCACTCAACCTCCTCCTTCTGCAGAGAAGCACAGCTTTCCTTTGGGTCGGTGGCTATTTTCCCATGCAGAAATGACCCCTGGGCTTTGTAACATATGCTCAGTTCATATTTACCTGATCTATTAGAAGCAAAAGCAGTTCTGACAAGAACAGTAATTACAAGAATGTAATGTTCATTTCTACAGAAGGCACGGTGTCTGCATGCCTGGGAAGGGCCCAAGATGCTTACAGCATTTCTATTTTCCATGCTGTGGTGAATTTGGAACCTTTACACAGCTTAAGACAGAATAAATTTCACTCCAGCACAAATCTCTTGATCATTTCTCCTTCAAATGTGGGAAAACAACACTGAGAATGTGGAAAGTGTAGAGCACATCATAAATCCATGGACACAGGAACTCAGAAAGCTGCATAAGGCACATAAGGTCTGCTATAAAGGAAGCACTGTGCTTTCATATTATTTTCTGTTTAAAATCTACATGTGTGGTTTGGGACAAAGGTCTTTTAGTATGGAAGAAAGAAGGTTCAGTGTTTTTTTTCTTTTTTTTTTTTTTTTTTTTTTTTTTTCCTAAAGAGAGGTACGTCTCTGGAGAGACAGTGGAGAGATGTGCTCCAGGCTCTAGCACACACTGCTGCAGGGAAAGTGAAATCTTTGAAACCACAGAAAAAATAAAGAGGAGAAATCAGCACCCAGGATATAGTTCATTTCTGAAAAACCAACAGGTGTTTTAGCAAAGGTAAAGGTCTCCATGCTGGCTGATATTTGGTGAGTTTCATTATGGATTTGTGATCCTAAAATTGGGGTGTCTTGAGGATGTCTTTCTCTACCACCTGTTCCTATCAGAAAGCATACATTTTCTTTCTCTCTTCTCAGGAAGGCAGAGTCATCCCAACAGACTTGCCCTGCAGCTGCCTCTATCACAGCAGCAGTACTAGAAAAGCCACCTGCATATTCCTGCTGTTGCTTTAGAAAACAGATCCTTTACACTGAGTTTATATATATCTATGTTGCCTGATTTCTTAGGGCATCTGACTGTTTCACAGAACCTGGGAAACCTTCAGGTTTCCTTTTTGCTTCTTCATATTCTCCACATGCCTGCTTTTTTCCTTGTCACGGATGAAATGCAGAATTAAAATCCTCATAGGACTTTAAGTACACGTAACCTAGCCCATCTAAAACAAAATTGTAGATGAGTCATCCCTTCAATGGAAGTTGTCATCAGCATCAGCTGTCACAATAAATGCTATCAACTCTATTTTTGCTAGTATATGCTCTATATTAGGGAGATATGTAGACGCTGAACTTTGAAATCCACATTCACTGTGCCTATCAATGGCACTAGCGTTTAGGTGGGGCTCATCTCTCCCCACTTTCAATCTTTACACAGTAGATTTCATTCCGTAGCCAAATGAGTAATTCTCAGCTCCCTTGATAAATAGTGTAACACTTTTAATAACACTTTTAGAGACCCATTTGTTTGGACTACATGATCTTGTAAATCCCTTCAAATTGAAGTTATTCTATTTTTCTTTTCTATTCTATTCTATTCTATTCTATTCTATTCTATTCTATTCTATTCTATTCTATTCTATTCTATTCTATTCTATTCTATTCTACTCTACTCTATTCTAAACCTTGCTAAGCCAATGCCATTTTTGTTGTCTAGCTTCAGTTGAAATAGATTATGCTCCAGGCACCACTAATTATACTGACTTGGCCTTGACTGTAAATGGAACTCTGTATGAACAGTTCAGATATGGCCTTTGACACTGCAGCCAGATACACCTGGATGAGCTCACCCTTTCATGCTTGAAGCAAGGAAGATGAAGTTCGTACAGAGCTGCTGAATATGGACTCACAGCTTCTACTCTCTTCACTGGAAAACGGTGGTTCCTAACCCAACCACAGAACAATGACCAATGGAAAAAGTGGTCATGCTGTGGAAACACAGTGAGACAACATTATGCTAATGGGTTTCTAGTACCTTCCCTGAAAAAATATATCAGGATATACTCTCACCTAAGCTGTGAAACTGTCAAAAGAATATCAGTGCTACAGTTAGAACCAGTGTGGAACGACTGAACTGGAACATCTGAGACCCCACATACAAAACAACCTGAAGATCAGGTTGTTTTAAGAGGAATATGACCTGACTTCTTTGAAAGAAATCATAAGCTATGTTTTATGTGTCATCTTAAAACAGTTTTTTCCTAATTCAGCCTAACTTCCATTAAATGACATTTTCCTCCTTTTCTTATATAAATGTACTTTTTGCTCATTCAAATAAATATTTTAAAACTACACAACCAGCAAGCAAGATTTCTAATCCAAATAAATCTGTACAGTATAAAGTACACCTACTTATCTGTAAATTATTTAAATTGTGTACTGGAAAGGAAAAGTAAGATAATATTTTCTTCAAGGGATGCTTGTTTAGGCACAATGAAATTCAAAAGTTGTTATTACTTTAGAAAAGAAATTATTTTATACATGCAGAAATGACAGGGTGCAACTAGAACTAAAACAACGTGAAAGAGTAATCAAATTCTTGGAAATCACAAAGATTCTTTCACTGTTCTTTATGCAGCTATTCTACAGCACTGCAAATTGCAGAGCAGTGAGTTATCTTGCATTGGGCTACTGCTGCTCCCGTGGGCTGCTATGGAAGAACAATTACTCTTCTCTGCTACATAAACGTGGGTTTTGACTAATTGGGGGGCTGTAGAAAGTCCAGGTTCCCTATTCAAAGAGGTTTTTCTGAGCTGTCTTTCATGCCTGACCATTTATGATTCCAAGTTACAGCCACCCCAACAGCATCTCCCACTGCGAGAAAGCAGTCTTCAGTGTAAGATCCACAGAGAATTGATAAGAAGTCCACATGTATATGGGATTTTAATACTAAGAGCAGCCATTGTACTACCTGATCCCAGCTCCCCAGGGATCCTTCTACAGGTGCTGCTGGACATAGTTATGCCTCCCTTGTGTCAGCCTCAGGACAAACCTGTCATCCTTTCCTAAACAAGAAGTCCAGGGAGACAGCTAACTTAGCCAGCTCAGCTCAGTTTCTAAAACTGGATACTAAAAGTGGACTCTCCTGAGTAATTTCATTTGACTTCACAGCAAACAGATGAAGAAAAGCTGTTGTATAGTTTTGAGTGATACCACAATTTGCTGGAGACCTACAAAGATCTGATTATTGACCATAGTGTCATTGAGGATCTGCCTTGAGAGTTTTATAGTAGAGACTGATCCAGGACAGGAAGATTTCACCCCAGATTTCTACACGTGTCTGGATTCTGAAAAAAGGCACGGTGGTGCTGTAGATACTGGGATGAAATGGATTTATTCATCCTGCTTGATATTGGATTGGAAAGCACTTGGAGAAACCATACAATTTAGAATTAAGATCACAGAACCACAGAATTGTAGGGATTGGAAGGGACCTCCAGAGATCAGTGGGTCCAACCTCCCTGCCAAATCAGGTTCCTTAGGACAGACAGGTATCCAGACAGGTCTTTAATATCTCCAGAGAAGGAGACTCCACACCCCCCTGGGCAGCCTGTCCCAGTGCTCTGTCACCCTCACTGTGGAAAGGTTCTTCCCCATATTTGTGTGGAACTTCCTGTGCTCCAACTCGAAGCCATTGCCCCTTGTCCTGTCTCCACAGACAAAATACTGTTGATCAATTACAGGTAAAAAGCTACAGCCACAGAACATTTAAATAAAGCAGTAAGAGTACTTGGGATATCAATCTCTTTCTCATATCCATGCACACATATAGACATTTGCTTACACACAGACAGTACTTTCTGTGACAAATTATCTTTAGTTCTGCAGAAAGTCAACACAGGAGTCTCTGTCAAACAAATGTCATGGTCTCTCACACATGCAGACTTTTCTAAATGCTAATGCAAGCTTTTATTGCACTGTGTGTTAAAGAGGGAAACAGATAGTGTTTTTTAAAATTCTGACTTAAAATCCAGGCAGATTCCAGCAGGCACCACAAACCTGTGTTAGCACTACAAACTGCAGGAGACAGGGGGTTGTATTGAAAAAATTTATTCTACCATACCATGTAATAAACAGCTCTTTAAAAAACCTCTTCTGGTTACTGGCAGTGTAGGTAGGAGAGCTAACCTCCCACCTACTGGAACTCTCTCAAATCCATGGAAAGAGTATCAGGGATTTGACTTTGCAATGTTTTTAAAACGTGCGTATCTTACATAAAATCAAAGAAGCTGCCTGTCAGTGAAACATGAGTATATATATTGTCGAACTTTTCCACATACAGCTGGTTTATTTGCCCTTAAAATTATGCCCATCAAATATTTGAAGACATTTTTCCCATGATGAAAATGTAATACCTAGAATCCACAGTTTAACCCCTACTGAGAATTGATATATTTCCTAAAAATTCTTGAAACTAAATATATGTTTTCCTAAAACTGTTACCAGGTTATCATAGTCGACTGTCCACTGCAGTTTTCCAAGGAATCTTTGGGGTCGTACATAGGAAAGTACAGTGTGTTACATAGGGAAACATGTTTGCAGTATGTCCTGGGCTTGGAAACTTCCATGGCTTGGAAACGTCATGACACTGAAGGATTTATTCTATCATCAATAGAATTATTAGATCCTTCTGAGAATCTTTCTTCAGCCTAAATCCTGAAATAAGCATGGATGTAGACTCTTTGGATCTATAGAGAGGGTGAATTTTCAGCTCAAACAAGTGCCCAGCATTAAAATCTCCATCTTGAAAGGACAGAGTGAGTTTTAACAGGCATTTCAGTGCCAAGACATGTCAGTCAAATTATTATTGGCTCTAGCTGCACTCTCAAAAGCTGTTACATTCTTTACCTGCAGCAGAGTGGCACTCAAAAAGGTGCAAAATTCTTCTTTGCTTTTGAAAACACCAATGAAACTTCAAAACAAAACAAAAACCCCAAACAATCCAAACCCTCCAATCTAATTCACACAAACGCAAACCTCTCTCCTACATACAAGAAGGGTAGGGCCACAAACCTCAGTAGGAACTGTTCTTTGGGAGACAGAAGTTCGCGAAGTCAAAATATTTAATAATTAATGTGAAAGCCATAAAAATATCTGATTCTTGACACAAACTGATATGGACATTAATTCTGAGCTTATTACTCCACAGAGTCATGCGTGTGTATGTACCTACAGCATTAGATCAAGCTGCACAAGTCAGAATAGTCTCAGGATTGCTCTTATCCCAATTCCCAATTTCTTTTTTTTAAATCATGACTGTGTATTGTAAACAAAATCAATCTCACTGAAGTGCTACACAGAGCATGTATTTCCAGGATGCAAAGTTTCTTTAGAGAATATGAATTACATTGAGAAGAAGGGAAAGGGGGGAGAAAAAGAAGGGGAAAGGGAAATCGGAATTGTTATTTTTAGATCACAGTGTTTTGAAATGTGATCTGCCTTAGCCTAATATTTCCCAGCTGCCCCATCTCTTTTTTTTTTTCTTCCTTTTTTTGTGTCTTTTTTGTGAGGGAACAATTCAGATGGGAGGGAAAATCATATATACACAAAATAGCTTTGTCTAGAAACTCTGAAAGTGTGCCTGGCCTTGCAGAAAAGAAGTCCTATATGAATCTGGGGGGTGGAAGCTAGGGGGTGTTTTGTGGGGAATCACACTGCTGTGTAATTACAGATCTTGTATACTCATAAACAAACTCCATCTTCAGATCAGCAGAGAAAAGACTTGCTTACTTGTCTGATGGCCAAGAAAAATTAAACTAGAGCAGGCTATAAATAGAATAAAGAAGAAAACTGAGAAAAAGAAAAATAAAAATCCCTGATGGCTTAGAGAAAATGTTCTTCCTTGCAAAAGTGTTAAAGTTCTGCTTAGAAACTTTGCTAAACCTGATATAAACCTCTTTTCTTCAGATTTCATAAGAGCTATCATGACAGATCTTTCCTGTAGAGCTTTTAGACTATCCCTTGGGCATGTCTCCAAATGAGTGTCAAAAACTTTGATTTCAAGACAAGGCTCAGATAACATGAAAGGATAACAGCAAGAAATTCCCCAAAAAAACCCCTGCAACCATTCCTTGACTGTGTTGGGTTTTTTTTTCCTCCAGGTAAGAAAAGTACAGCCTGTTATAGTTCCCAGTCTTCCACAGCTCCAGACTCTGCTCACGGTGCTGATCCTTGCTTGCTGTGACAGTCTCTAAGGGGTGATCTGCCATCTGAGAACTTCCAGACACAACTACATCATCTGCTCACAGCTCTCCTGACATAAGAGCTGGAGCTGGAGTCAGGCAGCAGGAAGCACCTGTAAGTATTTTACATCCACCAGGGACAACACCTCCCAATGTGCAGATTTCTCATCTCGCCCAATACAGCCAGGGACCTACCCCCTCCTCCGAAGGTAGCCAGAACCCTGGCCAGGCTGCTCATAAGCAGCCACAGCTCATGGGATGAAGGCATTTCCTCTCTGCCTTAAAATGCATCATTTACTATCATAGCCTTTTTCTCCACCGGGAATGGCTGGCAATGGATATTTGCTCCTCTCACCCTTCCTCCTCTTCTCCCTCCCTTTTTCCACCACCCCCACACATACTAAGCCTCAGGAGGTTTCACGGGAAGGAAGAAGGAGGTCGTGCATTGTCTGAGAAGGGTTTATAAGCTGTCTTTCTGGCACAGAACTAGAATCAGGACATTGTTTAGCTGCATGTCTGAACTAGAGGAATAGGCACAATGAAGCTAGATGCCATTGGGTGGTTCACAATGAGTAAATTAGTCTACAGTACATTAACCAGCACATCCCCACAGCTGCAATTTTCTCTCTCCCTTCTTCCCTGACTTTGACTATGCCAGGTAATATCCTCACAGCTACAGCACAATGCCAAATGTACTTTGGATTATTCCATGTTTACTAACACAACAGTCTCTGGAGACAGAGTATAAGACAATTACCTACATAGTCTGGCATCCCTCCAGGAAGCCAAGCCACCTAGTCAAGATGAGACATAACCAGAGACAAGACTACTAACGATGTAGCTCAGACCAGAGACATGATCAGAAACAGGGCTACGATAGAGGCCTTGTGTCCACCCTGGAAATCTAGTCAGCAACTTAGGATAGCAAAAGACAGGCATGTCTGCAACATCTTCCAGGCACTCTGGGGGCCCAGGACTGGTCTTAATGGAGCTTATGGGGTAATGGGCAGGGCTGCATGGATGGAGGCCCTGTGTGAGGCTGGTCGGGGCAACGAAGGGCTTTTGATGCACTCAGGGCTCTGACCACTGTAACTTGGCAACAGAGCTTGTAAAACTAAAGAATTACTGTCTTTTTGTAATCTAACATTGATCAACTCACCTCAGCACATTTAGTCTTAAAGGGGTGGTCCCTCAAAGGATTGGTAAAGTCAGTAGATGCATATATTAAATTTCCAGGTAGTAGTTGACATGCAGTTAGGTAATGCTTGTCCTGCTGCCTCCACCCAAGAATCCAGTAGTGCACATGAAAGAACCTAGTATCTACCTACATAGACATCCAGATCATTAGGGACATACTGTGTATTTCATGGAATGTCCAACATCTTTCTCTCTTAAGAATAAACTTGCAAATGGAGTACAGAAATTTGCAGGTGTTTAGAAGTAAAAGAAGTATTTAATTTGGGTTCTCCAACCCTTTATCTTGGTCATTGGGACCAGCATATGTAATACCTTGGCTGGGTCCTTGAGGCCAACAGGGGGAAAAACACCACTTGCTTTGTTTGAGTTCAGCAGACCTCTTAATAACAGCCATGGTTACTTTAATCATTTGAAGCAGTCAGAATGTTCTCCTTTTTTAAAAACTCTGTGAGATAAGACCATCATATGCTCCTGCAAACCTATCTGAAGACATCATATCTCTGCCTAAAGAGAGCCACTCTTAACCCTGTTTTCTAATGTAACATCTCTGCCAACAGTACTGTCTCTCTGCTCTCCGGCAGCCTAAACATAGTTTTGCAGTCTAAATCCAAAGTTCCACTGCGGTACAACCAGGTATTTAAAGTTTTAATCTTAATCTTTGAGTCTGAGAACAAAACCCCTCTTCTAATTGGTGCCATTTCCAGTCAGAACCACCCTTGCTGTAAACTGTTCCATGTTACAAACCCCAGGCCTGGAGGGCAAACAGCTAATTGTTTAAATGGTGTTGTGCAAATATTCTAGAGGTGAACAATTCCCCAAACACCTGCTGCTGTAGTTAATGCCTGTGCATTTACTTCTAGCCATAACATGCATATGTATAATCTGTGTCTGTGAAGAGACATTACAGGAAAAGTTTTTAAAAGGCAGAAATTTTCAAGCAACCTTCTAGCTTTTCTTTCCCAAAAAGACAGAAAGAGAATGCGCAGATAAGTGTGATCTCAGACCAAATGACAGGAGGACTTAATTCCTTTTAATACATTTATGTGTCAGAAGACACACACCTAATGGGGGGCTTCACTTTTGTATGGAATAGTGACCATGTGGTCACGGGACCATAAATCACTTCCCAACCTTGACAATTTCTGCAAACAGCTACGCTGTTTGACTCCCAACACGGCCGTGGAATCCCTCAGAAGCAGGGGATCAAACCCAGCTCAGCAGCCCCTGCTCCACAGTAGGGCTATTGACCATTCTGGTTTGCTGTCCTCCCATCCAGCATCAACTCACAGGGTGCCCCACACCCTGTGAAAGCATCTCAC
Organism: Zapornia atra; assembly: GCA_013400835.1. Lineage (NCBI taxonomy): Eukaryota > Metazoa > Chordata > Aves > Gruiformes > Rallidae > Zapornia > Zapornia atra. The sequence continues at coordinate 104,105 of VZTU01018364.1, forward strand.
AAATGGCTGCAAGCAGTAAGAGAGAGAAGAAACGAGTTCTTGCATAAACTGAGATGGCAGTTTATGCCCAGAAGCAAAAGAACCGATAAACCTCATAATACTTTAACCTCGTAAGTTAACTGCAGGTATTATTCTTATTCAAGTGCTTAATCCTTCCCTGACTCTCAAACTGTTTACCTCCATGTCCCACAGCAAAAAATTCCACAGGTTGATTAAATGCTACTTTAAACTTTACTGCCTTTAAACATTTAGTCTTCATTTTACCGTGCTGATCCAGCAGGAAGAGATAAATGGAAGTGTCCATTCGTTACAGCCCAGTCAGCTCTCATCCTAGTAGGAGAGCTTGCCAGGTAACCAAGAGCTCGTACTGGCAAGGATGTCCTTAAAATAAGGAGGTAAGGGTTGAGGTTCCACCCATCTTACATGCATGTAAGAAATGACAAGGACTTTGAAGATGGGTTTTCTGAAGTGGCCTTCCATCCTTCCCAGAGAAATTTTATAACTTAGTTTAGTGGGAGCACAGTGGCTTATTGAAATAATCCTCACTTTATATAACACCTAAAATCCGGAAAATTAAACCAAGTTAGGATGCTATCATAAATGTATTTTTCTTTCAGAGGCAAAGCTGAAAGCTCCCAGAGTGATTAGTCCAGCTGGACCTATTTGGCTAAGAAGGAGCATTGCAATGGATGTTAAAAAACAGGATCAGCAGCATAACTCCTTCTCCTTCTTTGCATAGTCAGGATGTTCACCTTGCATGACTCTGCAGAAAAACACAAACATCCATCAATATGTTTTTTGCTATACATATTAATGTAAAAAACACCAGTTCCATAAAATCAGAATCCTTAATGGGAATATGACTTTTTAGAATAATCTTGTATTACAAAATGACTTCCAAATTCTTAATAGCTTTTTCTGCAGAATTTCATTTCAGTGACTTGACACTCACCTGGAATATTGTTGTATTGAAAAAAAAATTATAGAATAATTTATATTATTCTATAAATTCCAAATACTTTATTTTAAAATACTTCTATTACTTACTTACAGGTGGGACTGCTCTGAGATGACAGAAGGATTAGGCTACAGATCTTCCAATAGACTTGGAGCTAACAATCATAGAAAATAAGGTCTAAGTAAAGGGAGGCAAATTACTCCAGTGGAGCGTTAGGCCTAGCCAGTCACTCTGTAGTCAGGAACTGGGAAGAGCCTGAAACAGATTAAAATTACTCCATTTTAAATCTTGGTAGAACTTCTTTTTGTATGTGTGTCTGTGTGCAAAAAAAATTAACATGGAAATCCTATTGCCATGTGTCAGAGATTAGACTGCCTGGGTAGGAGGAAAACCAAGGACCACATTGATATGAGACAGGAAACACCCAAGAGACCGACCAAATAGCTTCTAGATGATAGCCTACTGATTGGGGCTGTCAGCTGGGATAGAAAAAACTGGATTTAAACCTCTGCTAAGTCATTCTCTGCCAACCCATACAAGTGTCCTAAGTAGACAGCTCTTAGTTGTCCCAGGGTATCTTTGCACATGTGTGTGAAAATATTTTACAAGGTCTTTTAGTTTTCCTTGGCCTCACCACTATAGAAGTAAAGAACCTTTCTTGAACCTCAAACACTTTCATAGGGTGAAGCACTCATCTTTCTGCTGTTGAAAGCTGTGCACTTTTAAAGCTCAACCTTCTGAAAATTTTGACACAAGGAACTGGCTGTGTTAGTTCTGTAGAGGATTCTGCTATGCAAATGGGCACTGAAGTAATAAAATCATCAAAGCAATGCTAGTTATTCAACAATGAGCCACCGTTTGTTGCCAGAGAAACACTGTGTTGAATGAAATGCATTTAGGAAAACATTACTACAAAGGGAAAATATGAGTAATCAACCTAAAGCAATGAGCCATGGAAGCATGTTTTATGAAACGTCTTCCGGACTGTCGCAAAATATTAGACATGCTGACAGAGATATCAGAGAGGTTTTCTGTGATTTCTTATACAGGTGGTTTCAATTTTAGATTCATCACCCCAAAACTATACCATCTTGATCTACCTGTCATGTTGAGTTTTTAAATAGAGGAGACTGAAAGTCTGAATGTCATGACAGGACCTGAAAGAACTTCATTCCAACCAACATGCTCATGGTTATGCCATATTTGGGTTGGGTTTTGTGTGTATGTGTGAATGGCCTTCTCTAGTGCTTCCGTATGACTTCCTCTCCCTTCCTTGAAGACAGAGAATCAAATCCTACTCCTTACACAACCTAATAGGGGCAAAGAAACTCTCATATGAGTACAGAAGGAAAATTACATTTCAGGAGCTTGAGCTGAGCTCTCCAGAATGATCTCCAACCTTGAAGTCTCTTCTTTTATTAAAACCATAGACTTGAAAAATAACACAGCCTAACTAACTTGTGATGAACCAAAAATTCAGTTTGCACAAAAGCAGCTTTCTTCATGGCGTTCTATATTCTGCATGGAGGGTTGCAAAGTAATCTGCTGATAGTGCAAAAAGGAGCAAGAAGACAGCATAAAAGGAACTGCCTCTTTAAAGCATGGATTTTTCCCCTTAGGTGTTCCTGGAGTTACGCAACTTTGGTTTTGCTTAGGTTGAGAAAGTACTGGGAATCACACAGAAACACACTGAAGGCCTCATTAGCCTGATGGGTGATTTTAATAACCTACAAGTACTTGATTAGGAAAAAAATTTTCTCCTTACAAATGAAATTAAGGTGTATGAGCAAGTCCAGTCATATTGGCATTCCATATATTGGCATACAGATATGATTTTGGTCATCTTCATGAAGTAAGTAAGCGTATGGGCATATTCTCTATCCTGTACAGAGAAGTAATGCCTACAATATCAACAACAAGAGGCCAAGAGAGATGGGAGCTTGAATCCATTGCATTTGCCTTGTTTGTTTCAAGGGTATAGGATGAACTGGAAGTTTAACAAATTGTATTTTCCAGTAAAGCAAGGAGTCAGAGAAATCACAAGTGGGTATGTACTCCTGCTTGGTTCTGGAGCTTTCTTGATGAGGAGTCAACAGGCCAGGAAGGTGAAATAAAACAAACAAGACCTGATCCTGTTACCCTTTGTATCATAACAGGCTGTGAAAACACAGGCTGAAAAACACTCATCAAATAATAAAAACACTGACTCATAGGAATTTCTTTCTTTCCTTTTCATTTTTTTCCATCTTGTTTCAAGCCTTCTTCACTAATTTAGTTGTCAACCTACCTTGCAGAAACGCTGTCAACTTTATGACATTGTTTCCATTAGAGTGTGCACTTTTCCATTTTGGCAACTCCCCTTAATAAAAGTGCCATCAGAATTAAAACACTTGAGGGTAGGATTATGTCTAAGTATATCCATTACTTTTGCTTGAGATAAATAAAGTGCTGTTGTCACTTGATAGGTACTTAATCTGTTAGAAAGCATTATTTTTTTTTTCTGTAATTCCACTTTTACTGACTGATGCATATTCTCCTATGACATTTTGCTGGAGAATTTTTCCTCCAGACATATATATTGGTCATTAGCAAAGAAAATAATATTCCAGGCATGCAGCTGGTTCTAGTACATTGCAGGCACGGTATCCTAGCCCTTACCAAGTCTTCATGCCTGTTCTTCAGTGCCATCATACCTCAAAGAACTGCTCTACCTCCTCTGAGGTAACCCAGATGCTAATCTAAGTAGCTCAGAGGGCAGATGAGTAGCCTAGCAAAACAAAGTGAAACAAAAAGATACAATATGATGAAATCTTACTGCCTAAATACTCTTGGTAGAGAGTAGGCAAAAAGTCATGCTATTCTACATGTGATATTGCTCCTGCATAAGGAGTGCATCTGTTTAAAGGGTATAAGGATGACCTTGTTGTTATTACCCACCTAGTTGTAGCAGTAGTATCCCTACAGCCCAGGGATATGTTTTCAATAACATGGACACACTTGACAATGCCCGGAGAGAAGGGGGTGACAGAATTGTGAACCAAAGGACAGCAGCATGGCTAGGTGGAGATCCATTGTCAGGTCTTTCATTGCTTTCATTTCTCCAAAACCTTCCATTGGAGTTAGTTACTTTTGTGCTTATCAATGATGCGGTACATTTTCTGATATCAAAACAGTTCACCAACAGCCCTCACTTCTTACTCCTGTACTGAGTAGAGCCCAGCTCAAAACTCACCTATGTCAGATGAAGTATTGTCTCTCAAGCATCTCTGAATGGATTTAGGCAGCTGAGGGAGAGGGATTATTACAATTCTATCATTACACTCATGCATATTTAGTGCTGCATAGTCAGCCTCAGGCATCTGAGAACTATGAGTAAGTGCTCTGCTGTCACACAAAACTGTGAGATTTAGTTTCTTTGAAAACAGAAAACATTAACAGTGGGTTTTGTCCATGTTCAATTTTTAACTCCCACTAACTCACTTGTGACATTTCATTTTGCCAACCCTTGCAAATTTGGATAAAGTGACCTTTGGCCATGGGATCCTGACATGAATTAACTACACACTCCTTCAGCCTTATGACAAATCTTCAGTGCTCAGAGAAATTTGCCCTTTGGGTCCAACACACATCTGCTGCTTCTGCATCTGCAATGGATCTTCACCTTCTGACCAAACCTGGGAATGGTATTTTCCAGATTTCTCTACACCTCACTCAATGCTGAGGGAGAAGTAATTAGTTGAGAGGTATTTTGTCCCATTTATTTCCTGGAATGGAAATTAAGGAGGATGGTGAGGAAGGAAGAGAGAACCTGACTCATTTTTTTTGTACAGTGATGGAACCAGCTCAGCTGCCCTAAAATTACAGGTAGTTTCTGTTCCACTCCCATCCCAGGAAAATAACATCAGATGCCATCTCTCCTTTAGATTCTCTTGTAGCCTCAGCAAAATGAAGAGAGGAAGAGATGGCTTAGCCTCCTGCAGAAACCCTCACTGACTGCTCTTCCCCACAAGGCAGCCAGTCAGAAGCCTTCTGTGAAAAAGCCAGCTGTGGACTGCAGCTTGGCACAGCTACCTGCGTGCTAGCAGGGGTCAAAGACCTATGATTAAGGTGAGAGGTTCACCAGCTGGCACTGTTACTAGAATGAGCTCAGAGACCAGGGTGGCTCCAGATGGAAGTAACTGCTGATGCTATTAATAAATCCTGTGCTTTCTGTCCAACCCTTCAGCTCCATTCTACTCCTCAAATATCCAACTAGACTAAAAAGCAGACTTGGGCTTCTTCGCACATTTCCAGTGATAGAAAGTGATATAGGCCAACCCTGCAGAGTATTCTTGGCCTAAGGAACATCCCTGAGTGGCCGAGGGAGGGCATCATGACCCACGGCTCTCACAGCATTGGCACGACAGGCGTGGCTGAGGAAGAGGCAAGTGTCTTGGGCTGAGGCAAATTAATTTAGTCTTGTGGCTGTTCTAGTTCACCTTGAGCCAAGCAGGGATCTGGCCTAGCTCTGAGTATCAGTGTCTGGCATAAAGCCAGCTGTGCCATCTCCTTCCGTAAGGGTCCCAAGTTGGAATTCAGATTTTATTTGGCTGCGTTGCTGTGCTCCAGCATCACTAGGCTGGACATCTTTTTTAGAGATTATATTTTACATGTATGTTTTAAATAAATAGCCTGTATTTTAGGAGCACTTAGCCATAAGTATATAAACTGCTCTGAGGTTTACCCCATTGGAATTAGAATGAACCTAATTCATAATTCAGACATCAGGCTAGAAACAGCTTAGCTTCACTCCACGGACCTATAGCTTGATGTCTGAACTGCCCACGAGACGCCCTCTAATCCCAATAGCTGTAACCTAACCTCAGAGTGGTTTCTAAACTTACTAAATAAATACACTTTTTAAAGAGGAATGCACCATATTTATTAGGGGTTTTGCTCCGTTCAGGCAGACTATCATTTTAGAGCTGTTCCTATGAGAGCGAGCTGTGGAGAGACACAACTATATTCAAGAAAAATTTCAGAGCATTCTTTTTTTTTTTTCTTTTGAAAAAGGAAAACTCCAGACTATTTCACTGAATACAGAAAGTATCTGAAAATACAAATTCTTAAGCTATAGAGGGCTACCTCCCATAAGTACTTACCTGTGCAAAAACTCTTCTTGCATGGGTAGCCATACTGAATTCACTATGACAGCCGCTTCAGACGGTTACCAAAGTATAGGCCTAAGCTGTCTACTCTTGTGTTCATTCTTCAATGATCACATGTGTTACTCAGGTAAATAAAAAAATACCTTCCCAGTTAAACTGGAGGGACCTCATTTGGTTTTTCATTAAAGTATGCATTTGACCTTCAGTCCTACTGTGTACCAAAATCTTCTTGATTACCAAAAATTATTTTTATAAGCATCGGTGTATGAAGACAGAAAAGCTGAATTTTCAAAACTGGTTTTTGCAAGAGGAAGGAATACATTAATACTGTGAATGTCTGGCTGTCTGATTAGATTATGACTTTCACATTTGATCTTCATTGATAATTTTTCAACCTCACTCAACACTTTGAATACTGGAAAAGGGCTGTGCAGCAGGGACTTTTCTGAATGCCTTAATACCACAAACTGTATCTGGTCAGTCTGTCTGCTCTCCATGTGTGCCTGGCTTCACAGCAAATAAATGCCAGAAATAGCATTCCTACAGGATTTCCAGTTCAAAAGCCACAAGAATGCTCTTTCTCATGGTATGGCACCATGCAATAAAATGGTGTCATCTGGAAAATTACAGTCTTGGAAACAAATGTTTTTCCTTCTTCACTGATTTAAATCATCTAAAAATAGATGGGTTGTCACATAACTTTTATATTTGTCAGGGGAGCCCCTCATTTCATCTTGTGACAGTACAAGAAACGTATCCCATAATAAGACCGAAGGATCTTCCTAGGGAATCCCCTAGGAGTATCTTTTTTCTTTAATTGCACAAACTCCTCAGAAATAAAACCTGAAAGCAATTCATCAAAGGTTGAGAACCCATTCAAGGTCACTCCAAGCAATTATTTCAGGGAGTATTTATATAGTACAAATTTAAGGGGAGAAGGAAGGAAATGTCATGGACTAAACTTCTCTTCAGTTCTTCTTTCTGTTTTCTTAAGTAAGACTTCTTAAAATTGACTCCATATAAAAACAGACTGTCACATTTCTTAGCTGAGAGAAACAGAATCTAATCCATCTCCCTGGTCAGCACAGCTGAGCCACTCTTGAATGATGTTTGTCTCTTGACTTCAAAAAACATGAAAACTTTGCAGGTGAGAAGCCATGAAGTATTTACCATAAGAAAACAAGGCTTCTCAATGGTTAACTGATCTGGGAAGAATCCTTTTGGTTTTTAACGAGGATAATAGCTCAAAATCATCAGGAAGTATTGTATATTGTTTAAGGAGGGTCACCAAACTATCAAATCCACCGGTATGTTCTTCCCTAACTATTATTTCTGACTTCCCTCCTCAAAATCCCCATTAAAAAAAGCTTCTCATGCTTTTGTCACCATCTGAAGCCAGTGTAAGCACAGATGTTTCTGAAGGGGTTTCAAAATATCACCTGCTTTCCCTAATCAACCAGTCATAAACCAGCAGTAGTTCTTACTGAGAGTGTCTATCTTTTTTTGACCATTTTGGCATGATCAGCAAAAATGCTTGAACTCTGTAAACTACCTCATTACAAGTCTAGCTCTTTATTTGCATCATACAGGATTCATGCTTTCACTAATTAGAGTTCAAGGGTTCAGGCCATACTGATGGTCTGAAGCTGCACAGACACAGAAACTCTGGCAGTCTCTTGAATGCTACATTTGCAAGTCTACACGTAATCTATATCATATCAAGGATCAGAGATTCCTTATAAGCAAAGTAAGCAACAAATTGCAGTGTCTGAATGTATCTTTGCAGTTTTCAATGACTCACTTCTGAGAAATGTTGATGATAGAGAAAGGAACAAGTTTACAGCTAGAGAGTAGAATATCAATTATCATGAGTGGCAAGCTAATTTTCAGGTACTGAAAGCACATTGCAGCAACTAAAAAGAGTGCACATCAATTAAAGGCTGAATTGGGTTTCTTCTGGTGATAATCCTGTTAGTACCTCTTGCTACCCTACCAAACTGATATATGCAAGAAAAACTCCAATACACCTTAAAAAACTTTTAGCATCTCTTTCTCTTAGAAAAGGATGCTGTTTTCTTCATTGGTACCTAGCTTTCTGATAGCAGCTCTTAACTAGTTAGCAATAATATGTGCTACAAATTGCCCTCTACTCTGGATCAAAGAGGCATATGAGAAATTATTTTTTTCTAAGTGGGGAAAGTAGCCATTCCTCGGAACAAAAGCCCTTTGCTGTAGGTAACTCCTTGCCCAGCTCCAATAATTAACACCTCCTGGACTGAAAAGAAAACACCTCTTTTCAGTACACACAAAAGAGAGAGTTGCATGCAAGCTTTCTTCCACATAACTTTTGTTCAACAGCTGGATACAAGATCATCCAGGACAGGCACAAGACATGCTTTCACATGAAATACATATGTGAACTATAAGCCTGCTAGAAATTCCCAGAACCACATTTCACTTGTCATATTAGTTGGCTTCATTCCTACACTGATACAGCGTCAGCTTCAAAGCCTCACTAGGGAAAACGGGCATCTTCCATTTTGGTTTCAGGCATGTGATCACCCACATTAACGGCAATATTGTAGCCATGTTTTAACCATCTATCATTATTTTTCTTCATCTTACACTTTCTGAAAAGGTTATCTGGTAATTATGAGCAGCAAACATGTCCTCTTGCAGGTGGCAGAATATCAATGGTGAATGACAGTTCTAACACTGGAAAAATTGCCACAAAATCCATGTGGGAAGAAAGTTCTGATGATCAGATTTTTAAACACAACCAGGCACCTGAATAAGCAGGCAGATTTTTAAATTGCTAGAATTTTAATAATGTAAAAGCTTCTCCCTTTTATGAATTTGAAGATATCATTAAATAAGCCTCAGAGCTTTTTCTTATTAAAATTCGTAGTAATTTGTTTTCTGTTTGACTGTGTTCCTTCTCTGCAGACCACCTGTAATTGTGCCTTAAGGCATGTCCACTCATCTGGGAAAGACAGGGCAATGAAGGAATGAGAAAAAACTGTTGCTAAAAGCTTGTGAAGGTCAAAGCAGTTTCACCACAACTTCCCACCCTCCCAAGACAGAAGTCAAGAGTATTTGTGCGGAAGAACACTAATTGCAAAAGCAGTAGACTCAACTTGACCTCTCAGAGACGCATAGCTTTGGAGTAGACAGCTATAAATGACAGAGAGTAAAAGAAGAGACATTGAGCCATTCTTTGCTCCTTGACATACAGCACAGAGCCCAGCCCCAGATTATAAACTTGAAACCATGCATAGTTTCATCGCCAGATCCCACTTCATTCTTGAGCTCTTTCCTTTCTGCCTTTCAGTCACAGTGACACAAGGGCTCACCATCCATATTAATCTGTAGCAGCAGCAGGACTGGTAACTAATTGATGGGAAAGGGATGAAGCTCCAAGCTGACAGACAACATCAGCATCTCTTAGAGGGTAAAAAGGAAGTAATTGTGAGAAAGAAAAGAGTTCTCTGGCACTCTGAGCTATTTTCATCATGGGAAGGAAATATCAACATTGGAGTAAACATATCAGGTTGCATAAATGAGTACCAAATAAGTTGTATGTCCAGGTGAAACTCAAATTGGATGGAGTACCTTTGTGAGGGGCCCCTTCATGAAGATGAGGGAGTGAAGGGGCAGGTGCCAATCTCCTCTCTTTGTTGGCCAGCAATATAACTTGAGGGAAAGCTATGAAGCTGCGACAGGGGAGGTTTAGGTTGGATATTAGGAAGTGGTTCTTTCCTGAGAAGGGGGTCGGGTACTGGAACAGGCTCCCCGGGGAAGCGGTCACAGAACTGATCTTGGCTGAGTTCAAGAAGAGTCTGGATGATGCACTCCGACCCATGCTCTGACTTGTCTGGCCCTGTGTGGAGCCAGGAATCGGACTTGATGATACTTATGGGTCCCTTCCAACTCAGGATATGCTATGATTCTATTCTATGATTCTAAGATCAAGAGTTTGATTCAGTTGGGATTCTTCTGGTCAGAGAATGGAAATCTCTCAAATGTAGATATTACACAGTGCCAGTCACGAGATGGTGCTAGCTGGAATTTGTGAGTATTTCTTCAATTAGCCACACAGTTTCTCCTGGTTGCCAACAGCTCCCTGCTAACAAATGTTAGCCAGAGGGCTTCCTGCATGAAAAAAGAAGAATGTGAGGTTTGTATTGGCATCAGGAAGAGAGCTGCTGTTGTCTATGTAAGTTTCTAAGCACAAATGGTTAGACTGAGCTTTTATCTTTAATTCCAGCTCCACCATAACCAGCACAGGTCTCACAGCACTGAACTGCCACTTTATTTCTTAACAGAGGTTACATTAACTATCATGACATGCTGTGACAGCACTAAGCATACTCAAACTATTACTTGGGGAAAAAAATTAAAATGTGTTTTAATGATTTTTTTTGCATCTGCTTCACACGAGTTATAGATTCTATACAAACTAAGTGTTCATATCAAATGTATTGCTACTTCAAAAAATGCCAGACTATTTATTGGAAAGCAGGCCCTAGTCTACACAACAAAGTCAATAATTATCATAACTTCATCCTGGGCAGACATAATTCTGTCTTCATGTGGGCATTGTTGTTCAATAATGGTGTTTTCTTCCAAATTTGAGATTAAATATATATTCAGCTCATGTCCACACACATCCTGCCAATGCAAAAAAAAAACCCCAGTGTACTCTAGAAAAAAAAGCAGAAGGAAAGAGCATAAAGTAGCAGGAAGAATCTTGGACCAAAATAAATGTTTTGCTCATTAGATTGTATTTTTGTCCATGTTACTGAAAAACAGAAACAGCGAAATGCAGCTTGTTACAACACTTTGAAACTTTCTGCATAGTTAGATCTCCTTGAGGAGACATATGCTAGTGAAGAAATGGCTGAAATTTTCAATATGTTTTCAGAAATGTAGAAATGTTTAACCAGTGATGGGGTTGTTTGCCTGAAGAACCTGAATTTATCAGACATGTCAACCAATAGCCTATGGCTTTGTAAATTTTAGCCAATAATAACTGGTGGAATGGACAGACCAGAGTCCATGTCAGCTTTCAGTGACGACAGCAAGGGATTTAATACCATTTAGTGAGAACATGACTTGGCCCGAGGGAACACATTCAGATGGTGTATAACCCACTTCAGTCCCTGTGTGTATTGGAGAAAGCCAAGCACCTCTGAAGGCCTCTGATGGATGGTACAGAGGACTGAAGTAAACTAAGGATGGAGAGGTTGAAAAACAGCTGGTAGAAAAAACGAGGTACAGGCATTCCTGGGATTTAGGCTGCCTGACTACGAGATTAGCGTGTAGGCGCCTTTCCCTTTGTTTCTGCAAACTGTCACTGCTTGACAGAAGTATTCTTTTAATCATCTTCTTTTAAGTGTCAGGGACCTCTGTTTGGGAGCTTGGGTACCAGAGTTGTAGCACTGCTCTTCCAGGTGCCTGGGTTCTCCTTTGCCTCCTCACAGTTATAGAAAAGTTAATAATTTTCATAACTTAAAGAGAAGTGCAGACTCCCACACTCCCACAGTGCAATCTCACCAACCACTTGAATATTTTCTGAATATTTTCAATAGGCACTTTTAAAATTAAGCATTCTTATAATTGTTTTTAATACATACTTGGATCCCTCCTTCTGTATATCTAATGAAGATCTTTTGGACTAAAAAATTGGGAACAAAGACAGACCAGGGAGGTTTTTAAAAGTAGAAAGCATAAAATGTAAACAAAATTTACATCACTGGAAAAATAGACAATTCTCTTAAGAACTGGAATGGAGACATTCATTGTTGGTCTCAGAACTGAATTGGCTAACCTTCAAGGAGCGAAAGGGACTCCAAATCTGGTAAAGCAACTCCTCATTCTACATTCCCCCAACAAAATGCCCCCCTGAATTCAGAGAAATTGTCCAAAAGAAGGAGCAGAGGAAAAGAATGTTTGCCAGAGGTTACACAGGGAATTTGCAGCAGAGCCAGGAACGGAGTTAGCTGCTTGCTAAGAAGTTAGATGCAGGTCCTATCCATTAGACCACAGCAATCTCCATATTTACTTAGACCAAGAGTAGAAGCAGTTGAGTAACATCCATCTCCTCACTTTCCTAAGGGCTCTGAGATTGCCAGATGAAAAGTATGACATGTGCTCAAAACATTACTCGCCATCATTCTCAGAGATGAAACTCTGCAGGTTTCTGCCCTGGCGAAGGATTAAAAACACAGTGTGCCATTGTTTCAGCAGTGCTGTATTTTACAGAGTTTTACACATACCTTTTCACTGCGTAAGGTAGACCTCCTGTCTTCTCCTTGAGCTGCCACAGATCAGTAATGTAAACCAGAAGCCATAATCCGACAGCCTAAGGCCCGCCTTAGCCTAATGATCCCCATTGGCTTATGCCACTAAATCTTTAGAGCCAGCCAATAGTAAATGCTAGGGAGAGGGATTTAGGTGGAATTTGAGGCTGTGTGAACACGGTCTCGAGTGATGGGCTGAGAGGAAAAAGTTAAAAAGTATGTCTCATGCTGTGGTGAAGATAGCTATTGAGTCCTGAATCTATGCCATCACTTTGAAACAAAACTAAGTCAGTGACAGCAATAAAAAAAGGGGTTAAAAAGAGCTAAGCTCTTCCAAACCTGTATGTAACATTAAACCAAATATTAGCAGAAAAAAACCCCTGGCATTTAAGTTGGCGCTTAACTCTAGTTAATGAGGAGTTCGGATTTCCATTCTAACCCTCTTTTTCTGTTGCTTGTAATTTTCTCAAATAAACTCCATTTTGGGCTGAAATTTTCCATGCTTGAGATTTTTTTGGGAAAGTTTATACAAAAATCAGTTAAACAGTTTATTTATGTTAGAACTGAAAACAAAAAAAGCCACACAAAAATTTTTTCCATGGATGTTCTGATCAGACATTTTCTGCTCAATGAACTCAAAATCAGGTCCAGTAAAAAATTTCCAAATTTTGCTTGTAGGTATCCTTGATCTCAATAAGTTTAGGGAAAAAAATTAAAAACAAACAAACAGAGAAATCTCAAGGCTAATCTGGACAAAAAAAATAGGGTATGGAAGTATTTTAAATTTAATTTTCAGGATGTGAATTAAGTACTTCTTGTCTTTTGAGATGTAGTTTGAAAATTTATAAATACTTCAGAGTGAAATCATCACCCTTAGCTAGCAGTCTTCATTGGATATGTTCACACAGCTCCAAAAGGCAGTTTTAAAGGTCTCTGATAGCATAACATGCCTTATATATGCTGCTCCTATGGCTGTATCATGGACTGCACTTTTTTTTTCAACCAATTGAGTTAAATTTACCCAAGAGTCTGCCAGCCAGCATTGTGGACCTAGGCAAACTGAATTCCACTTGTAGGGGCTGTGCTTTGCCTGTACCAGTCTGCAAGTTGTCTTACAAGTCCAGAAATCTAGTTCTTATTATCTTAATGCCACTGATTTAAATGGGAAAAGATGAGATGGGAAAAGACAAGGCATGGTAGTGCAAGTTCTCTGAAGTCCTACTCCCAGGAGTCTTCCCATGTGTCAAAAATTTGTCCTTGGGAATGGCTTACAGAATCAGCATATATACATTTCAGTGTGGTTCTTTTTGGAGAAGCAAGTATGTTTTTCAGTCTAATTCATCAGAATAGCTAAACATGTGCATAGCAATATATATACTTATATGTATGTATACATATATATATATATATAAATGCATATAGGTTAATTGGTTAAACATACTTCATTGAAAGTAGCTGTTTCTTTGTGGACATGAGGTCAAGAAAAAGATGCCAAAATATAGTCTCACAGAGATTTTGGTACAGCAAAACACAAGACACCAGCTATGCAAAACACTTTGAATATGCGTGACATTTCTTAATGCTGACAACCAACCAAAGCAAGATAAATCAATTTCCCTCCTGGCAATGTGTAATATCCTTTGTTTTATTCACCACTAAAAATTTTGTTGTCAATGGTTGGGTATGTGCAGCATGCTTGTGGAGAATGTGTTTCGATTCCTCTGATGAACGAACCATACATAGACGAAATAGCTTATTTCCACTGAGAAATCTTGCTAGTTGGTAAAAACAAAAAAGAAAAACAGGGAGGCGGTGGGGAAGAAGAGATCATTAGTTACAACCCCCAGCAGTCAGGCAGAGTTCACTTCCTTTGTATTGTACTTTTTTACTGCAGGCGTTTCACTTCTGGGAGGAAAGGATCACAAGTGTTCTCGTGAATGAAAATCCTGTACTTCATTGTCGACTCGCCTGTATGAAGCTTCTCTCTTCTCTCACACGCTCTGTGACTGAAGACTCATTTAAATAGTGGGAATGTTGAGCAGAAATATCATGCTGGACACGATTAATTCACAAACAAAGTTACTGAGTGACAGTTACACAGAGCACATCGGTGGCAGTATTTCTGTCTTGCTGTACAAACTCACAACCTCGACTCTAGTCCAGCTGAATGCTTAAGCACACACACAGTGTAAGCACAGGCATTTTTGCTCAGCTTTTCTATTTATGCTGGTATTGTGCTGGTTTTAAACTAGGAGTCTTATTACAGCATGTCTCTGAGCAGTTTGAAGGAACAGAAAACAACAGGGAATGGTGCTGCCTTTCGGGTAACCTGTTTTCACAGTGCTAGCAAATAAAATGATGTTTGGCAGGATCTGATGTGAGGGAAACGTATTCACTCAAAACACAAAAAGCTCCTGTAAAAAAAAAAAAATCCATATCAACATATTTTGCTGCCTTCAGAGAAAAAAAAAAGAAAAAAAAAGGCAGACTGTCTGAACCACAGACTCCCCTCAGTCTCTGAAGCCCACAGACACACACTTTGTACAAATATATGATCTTATATACAGACACACAGATACACCCCACCCCCTAACCCCCCTTCTCCTGCTACATTGCTGCCATACTTACTCACAAAGGCGGTATGTAGGCTGTACATAGTAAATACAGACACTATAAAGTATCTTGGCACACATGATACTGAGTGCTGGCACAGACACATATGAGGATGTGCACATCATTCCTGAAGCCAAGAAGTGAATAAGACATTAGCAGGATGCAAAAATACACCATATTATCTTTACATTAATACTACTTGACATTTCCAAAGGGACCTTGAATGCAAGAAAGCAAAGCTTTCTCCAAATGAAGACTAGAAGTCAGTCATGTTTTCCTGATAAGCACCACTAGCTCCATTGTACAGGCAGGAAAGCTGAGGAGCATGAAAGTCAGAGCAATTGGTTTCCTTCTCCATGTCAGCTGGAAATAGAACATCAGACACCTAATTCTTCATTGAATCTCATCCCTACAAGACAGTCTCACATCACTAGCTGAACGCAGATCAGAAGCAGTGTCATGCACAATGAGTACCTTCTTGAAGTCACAAGGCATACCCAAACAGGTGGTAAACATAGCATGGGCAGCAGCAGTAGTAGTGAGTAGGAGGGCAAAGGAATTTTGCCAATGAAGTGGCTGGTCCGAGGTCCACAAAGCTTCCTTTATTCTCCAATTCCTCCTACTCTATATCAGCTTCTAGCATGGGCTGAATTGGAAGAGGAAAGACCCTTTAAAGGGTTGGGAGAACCTCAAAAGATCAAGGAGGAGAACTGGGAAGGAATGCGCCCCGTATGCAAGGACCACTTCGCTGAACTCTGCCCATCTGAACTGCACAGCTGGGACCTTCCTGACAGTTCACAGTCAGCTGTAGTCACTGTGTGCTCTGTCCCCTCACACTGCAGTGGAAGCACCGGCTTCCATTCATCCACTTTTCTTCTTAAATGTCCCTACATTAGTCTTACACGGTAGAAGATGTGGTGGTTTTGGTACACTTGACTATGAAAAAAATTGGGTATTGGCAACAACATCAAGGCTTTTAATAGAATTTTCCAGCAACAGAATATGAACACTGTTCTTTCTCTCTTGATCAGTTTTATTCTGCATAATAATTTACAGGTTTTAAAATACAGTAATATATCTAAACAGGTGTTTAAAATCCTTTATTGACCAACTCTGGTTTAATATCAGCCACATCCTTCTTTACTTCACCGGCTTTCCTGCTGAAAATTCTCTACATTGCAGTCTAAATCAGGGGTGGAAAGAGGGAAAAACTGCCAGCTCAGCATTTACTGCAATGGCAGAAACAGTGTGCAGGTATCAAAGATGCTATTAGAAGATCAGGAGTTCAGGTGGAAGAGGATTAGTATTTTTCCTGGGGCACAATTACCTTGTGTTCCTCATTGAAAAATATTACCATATTGAAAAGTAATAAATTTCAGTAGATACTACTTACTTAGAGCGAGTCATTCTTCTTTCAGAAAAGGAAAGCTATTTTTTCTTCTCCCATCCCATTTAGGGTTATATTTCTTTGCATGTACCAGCAGGATGGCTGTATATCTAGTGGCAGGGAGCAGGGATATGTCATAAAAATACAGTGCCTGTACACCTAGCGATAAATAAATTACTTTTTCTGGAGATGAGGAATGGCTGCTTAACTCTGAGCATGTGAATGGTCTAGCATGGAGCAGGTTCTGCTGGTGGGCCACCGTGCTGCAGCACGATTCACTTTGTACTGTGGTGTTTCCAGAAAGATTTAAGATTTGTCCCCACCCGTGGTATAACACCCAGTCTACCTGAAAGAATTACATTTCTTTTTAGGTGTGAGACAAACCATAAATTCTCCTAGGTAAAAAGAAATCTGCTGCTAAAAGTCAGTTTATATCAGTCAGTTTCTATAGTACTTAAAAAACTAAAACTGAGTAAACCAGCTGTCATTTAAAGCTCCAAACATGATAAACAAACAGTACACAGATGCCAAACTTTATGAGTGGTTAGTTTATTAAAGTTAACACAATTGTTCACAAAATGCAAAACTAAGCAAGTGCCCAGGTCTTTGCAGGACCGTGACTAAGCTGCTGCATTTCAGTCAAAGCTGAGGAGTCAGTGTGGACCACAGCAGCGTTCTGAGTGCCAGGAACATTAAAGAACTCTCCCACTACTTGGGGATCCTCAATGATGTCAGCGTTCCAACATCATCAGATGCACATTTAGCCCGGAAGAACCATGACACTGGGATGAGACCCACACAAAAGAACTTCTATTAAAGTTTATGTTGCTTTTAATTTATTCAGGGATGGAAATCTATAGCGTCACAGAGACCCTCAATGTCCCTTGGTGAAACAGGCAGTTAATTCCACACTACAAGAGGTCTGCTTTGAGACTTGAGGTCAAAAGGGCTCCTAAAAGGATTTTGAAATTTTCTCGTAAATGCAGAATGTTTAAGTTATGATTAAGTCATGTTTACCCGTTAATTGTGCAGTAAATAAAGCTGTGGCTTTAACCTTCCAGTCATAGCATGGCAGCGTGTTAATTAGGACTGAGAGACTGGCAGCTTGCCAAAGTTATGCTGTATGGGAGGTTGAGAGGTACAATTTGGTTATCAGTTATGTTGACATGTGCTGAGCGTTATGTGGTCACACTGCATACCCAACAGATCTAGCACTAGCTCTCCTAGTTATGAAAGGGCTGCTGTTTGAAATTTTTGGCTCTCAGTCAAAGTCTCTGAGTCTGAAGATCAAGAGTTGGTTGTTGGTTTTGTGTTGGGTTTTTTTTTTCCCCTCTCTCGTTTCTATTAGTTTTTATAGATCCACTTTCCCACTTAGAGGGGGGTTGCAGAGGGAGAAACAGACTGACTCATATATAACAACAGTGCGTGAAGCAAGGTTGTGGGGAGAGGGAAAAGAAAGGGTGTAAAGATTTGACTTGCAGCTCTGCGTCTATTTACTCTTTTCCCACTATTTCTAACCTCAACCATTTAACAATACTGGGAGCTTAGTCCCAAGATGGGACTTGAAACTTTCCCACGGGTTGAACCTAATGGATTAACAAATCTGCACATGAACCACTGCTAAACATTTACCAAAGCTGTCTGCTTTCAAGCACCCGAGATGTTACTTAGGGCATTACACAGAGAAACAGGATAAAGACATGGAAGGGACAGATAATCAGGAAGTTTGAGGAGGGGAAAGGTGAGGAAAAAAAGTTGGTTGTTCATAGAAACACTCTTGCGAAAACGCTTCCTAGGCAGAAAAAGGAAATCTAAGGATTCTCACATCAACTCTCTCTTTTGCATCTGCATTTCAAATTTCTACCACTCATGCAAATGCCTTCTCTTTACACCTCTGTTCCTTCTCCACAGCACATTTCTTACAACCATGTCAGGATACAAACACATAAAAATCCTATGATCTGCTACACAAGCAAGTCATTTCTTCAGTCCTCATCCATCAACCGAAAACAATAAATAGCCAAAAAACAATCAAAATAATCCAAATTCAAGGAAATTCTGAAAGAAAAAGGAAGATATTTCAGTTGCTGACATTATTATCTGGTAGGGCAAATTGAATGGATCTTGCAACAAATCAATATTTTCTCATGTTGTTTTATTTCTGGTAGAGTCGAGGTTTTTAAAAACAATGCGTAATACTTGAGATGCAACAGTTCTGCAAACATAGCTCTAGACTATGCTCTATATAGTTCTGCAAACATAGCTCTAGAACACAGGAAATACAAATCTCTCTTCTGATTCTTTATGTCACTTTTTGCCTGTTGTCCCCCATTTTCGTCTGTCAGCAATATATCATAATCAACATCAATATTTTATTATAATCTCATTGAAGCATAAATCATCTCCTGCTGCTTTGTTTGCAGAACAAGGGCAAAGAAAACATTAAATCCAACTACAGCAGAGAGTGATTTTTCCATCACATTGTCTCTTTCAGAAAACACTGCTCATATAAAGTTTATTCGGCTTTCTCATTCCTCCAATGACGAATTATCACTACATGCCCACTATTTGCAGAGAAACGTATAGGATTCTATTCAGATGATCCTCAGGCAACAAAAAAAAATGGATGTAACTTCTTCCAGTATGAAAGCTATCGTGTTAATTATGAAGAGTTTCTACCCAAACTGATCCTCCCAAAGCCTACAAAATTCACGCAAAAATGTTCACTGTGCCATTCAGATGAGAACCTCCATGTTAGGGATGTGGTAATATCAGCAACAACAGAGACATATTTCAAATTCGCTTCAAGTGGAAATCAACCAAAGGGAGGTGAGATACCTTGCTTGGTCAAACAGCAGGTTATTGGCATAGGCTAAATTAGAATAGAAGATTCTCCAATCCTCATATTTATCCTTAATCCATGGAGTTCTGTTGGCCCAGAAATTGCAAACTGCACGCAAGGCAATTATTTATATTCTTCTCACTTTTTAATCAGCCATAGGAGGGACATTCTGGTCTCCATCAAGATCAAGCTTGAAATCAAGGACAATCCCTCTTGCTATTTTTTGTCTGTCAAGGATATAATTTTTGGAAGACAAATTCCATGGACTGTTTTGACAGTGCGAATTACTGTAGGATCCATGCAAAGAATGAAAATCAATTTCTCATTCCCCAAGGGTGTCTCCACTCTACACATGGGCACTTTAAATTAAAAGCCTTGAAGGAAAAGGTCCTTTTTACTTCATATTGGTACAACTCATTACTTGAAAGAGATATTTTGAAATACCTCACGCTTACATGCAGCTATGCATGAGGGTTGCAGACACAGCTTTAATTGGTCCCCAGGACCTTGCTTTGAAGTGATGACTCACAAAGAGTATTTTGTCAAGCCAACTGTGCCATAAAAATATTAAGTGTGGCTTAAAACAGTAAAGGTTTTATTATCCTGTTCACTTCCTGTCACGAAGCATTGCATTAAATTGTACTTTTAAGAGATTAATGACCTATTTGCTTCATTCCATGCTGCATTTGTGGTTATAAAAGCTATTAAAAGCCATGTTATCAACACCAGTGTTAATGAAGATATTGGAAAATCAGTCGAGCACAAATATATTCTAATCCATAGCATTAATCCAATTGCCTTTCCCTATGAGATTTGTGTTTGTATGTGTGTGAGACCTTGGAGCGTTGTCACCATTTTGTGGGCACAGTTGGGAAAGTTAAATGCCTGAGAAAGAGAAAATAGGGAAGCAAAATATGAACCTAAGTTACATAAGCCTGCAGCCCTCCCACTTACAAAGGACTGATCAGAAGCATAGAAAATGTCCACAACAACACAGACAACAAATATCATGTCATGTCATTACCACAGCTGAAAACAAACTCAAAACTATGAGAAACATTCTGGATTTTTGGCTTTGTTATTTTGAACAGACACACTACAAGACTGAAAATTAATCCAATTTACTCAGTAAGAGACAGGTTTGCAAAATAAGCTTTGTAGAATAATGATGAATTCTTCAGGTTTTTGTTTATAAATACAACTGTGTAGATTGATTTCTTTGCTTCTTTGGCAACTAGCTGATTCACAGAACTATGTAGTTCTGGGAAGGTTGAAACCATTCTTGAAGTTTTGCTGAATTTCACAGATACTTTTGACTAAAAAAGATTAAAATGTAGGAAAGCTGAAATGTTTTGCACTGAGGCTAATTCAAAATGTGTCATGGTTTTGTTTCAAAACAATCTTTTTCAGTCAAAAAATGTTATAAAAATTGATAAAAAGTAGCTAAAAGAAAAACATTTCAGGCAGACCTAAAACTGGATCACGTTCTCAGTCACAACAAAGCCAATCCCCCATTATTTGTATAGCTTAACGCACATCTCTTTTTTTAGCTATCAAACTGTCAAGCATAGCAAACCACCAGTAGACCACTTCACAATGGTATACTGATTGTCATCTCAGTAGATCTCACATCAAATTGCAACCACCCACAGCAGTAAGGACACTGGGAAATTAGTACAGTACGCTTATAATCCAACACACTGATGAGACATCAGTGAAAAGCACTCTGTTCAACTCCAGGAGAAACTGCAGAGTAGAGGGTCAGGGGCAAAAAAAACCCCAAAACTAGAAAAAAAGAAAAGCCCAAACCCAAAGTCCTGTCCCATTTTGGTTTTGGGGTTGGTTTTTTTTGTACAATGACGTATAAGGATAGGTCTCTCAGTCACTGACACCTTCCATATGTGGTGACTTTTATCTCTACACCCTCATGTGCTTTACTTGGAGTGGAGCTGTACAAATGGGGTCTCCAAGGCTCAGCAATTTTCTTAACCCCACGCAGCCAGTCAGAGAGAGAACTTACAAGAGAACCCAGCTCAGCCAATTACCAGTCTGGTCCCTCATCAATGGACCTATTATCTACACAATGCAGTTTTTAACATCTTATATGAAAGACCCATACATATTAAGACGCATGGCACTCAATTTATTTACCTCAGAAAAGTGAAGAGATTCAAAAATTCTGACTAGTGAGTAATTTGTGCCAAAGTAAGGAAATAAATGTGAGGTTTTCTTCCTTCTAGGTTATCTTGTTATTTCTACCAACAGCATGCACAGTTACTGATGGAAGAAAATTTGAATGTGGCTCTGCAAAATACTCAAAAACATCTGAAGACACTGCTCTCACAAGCTGAATTGTGAAAGGGTCCATCTCTAACACAAGGTGTATATTTCATATATCATTACATATGCATTGTAAATTGAGTGAGTTCTTTCTTTGACTTTCACTGTAAAAGCACTGGAGTTTGAAACTCGCGATAAGTTTTGCTTCATCACTGTGTTGTGAGAAGAATGTGCAAACATAAGTGCACCCCTAAAAATCCTGATATTTAATAGAGAGGGTCCATCAAATGTAAGACCTAGCAGCCAAATTCATTGTAGTGAACCAGGAAAGGCTTGCGAACTCTTGGCTTTATGTAGGTGTTGGACTGATTTTACTCCACAGGTAAGGGACACAGGTGACATAAGAATGCCTGTGCAGGCTCAAAAATTTGTTTAATATTGAATTTTCCTTTCCCTCTCTCTTTTTCTCTTTTCTTCTCTGATTGATTTAGTAATCAAAGACCATGGGTCATCTGTTTCTCCCTCCTCTCTGGACAGGCATTGTGCCCTTTTACTGTGTATTTCAAAACACAGATGAAATCTTGGTTCATAGACCAAGAAGTTGCGATATGCAGGTTGTCCATCATGCAATCGTATCCTTAGGAAGCACCGACGGCCAAAGAGGGGCAGCCTTCAGCAGACAGCACAGCTAACAGCACGTTGAACACACAGACGCCATACCCAGTTGCAAGGCTTGGATGTAGACCATCCATCAAGCAATACCAAGTGTTATTGATGCAAATGTTGATACAGGTTGACAGCAATTTGCCAGAAGTTTTGGCTCGGTATAATTTGAGTTGACTGTACACAACTCTGAAAGCTATTGGAAACAGAAACCTATATATACATTACGGGTTTAAAACAAAGCCAACAGTTTATGAGGGAATGCTCTTCATTAAGCAGCTTTCAGAGATGTTAAAGAAAGGCTTTTGTCTCAAATTTCTAGGCAGAAGCTAAGGATTTATTTTTTTTTTATATAAGTTCCTTTCTATAAATTTTGTATGCCATATCCCTAAAACTCCCAAATGACCATGAACTTCTAAAGCTTTTAATCAAGACAGAGGTGGGGATAGAGAGACAAAAAAAATACATGCTCACAGCCACACACACACTTTGGGAAATACATACAGAACATAAACCATAGAACTAAAAAATCCATACCAGATCAGATCGTCTAGTGTCAATGAAACTAAAGCACATCAAGATTTATTATTTGATTAAAAGCACTCGGGGAGCAAATGCTTCTATCTAATATTACATTTCTAAGTTACTCTGATATATTTGATATTTATAAAAATGAAATAATTCCACATACCTCTTCCACATAGAGGTAAATACAGGCTAATATAATACCGGCTGTTGATTCTGACTGACAGCTGTGAAGTAAGGCTACATATGGTGGTTGAAGTTTAAAAGGTTTTTAAAATTAGAAGTAGCGTTTCTGAGCCCAGTGCTGAAAAACCCTGACATTTGCAGTGCTGGGAGCAGGCTGTGAGAGGGATTTATATCCTGGTTTCCCACCCAGAAGAATATATTTACTGTTCAAACAGTTTGAGGCAGGCACCCATGGAAATCAACGGGAACTCTGCCATTGGTTTTCATGGGAGCAGAATCTGTCCCTGTGTGTAAATACGCAGCAATATTTTTTTTCCCCTGACTGTTAAAAACCACCATCACAACTGGATGGAACCTGATTTTAAACACTCAGACATGGGGCCTCTTTACCGCAGGAGTCTCCAACGATGTCCATCCTTAACACCACACCAGCTGCCAGCCGGAGGCTCTGAAATGCTGATTTTAATCAAAATCTTTCCTTTCAAATCTAGCTTACAGTTTACTCATAGCGCAAAAGTGCTTCTCAGCACTGGAATTTTCAGGATGCGATGCTGAGCCAAATACTGCAGGCACAGCTTGCTCATAAGACAGCAATCTTGTGGCCCACCTTGGAGGCTGTAATAGGGCTACTGTACTCAGCCTCCCACCCTTGGTGAAGCCCACTAATAACATCTGTTTTATAGCATTCACTCCTGCAACCTGCTAGTTCCTTGGCTCTACTGCTGTCATAGAGAGGATGTGCTTTACTATGCTGCAGGTCTGGTGGAAAGTTGTCAGACTTCAAGCCAAATGTAAAAGCAGCCAGTGCTGAATAAATGACTTGAAGTGCTTTCTCCAGGGACCCCTTCCAGGTCCCAGATAGGCAGATTTGGCCAGTGTTTGTAGACAGTCTTGCTCAGAGGCAAATTAAAAATCAAAATACAGACACCGTTTGAAAAACATCGAAAGCGAGACTCAAACATCCACCATGTATTAAGACATTCTTATATAAAAATAACCACAAGGTTGCAAATTCATACTTTCCTACTTGGTGAGACCAACTGCAACCAGGAATAAACCTGGAAATGTGTGGGGCAGACTGCGGCACTGCCTTCAGAGAAAGCATAAAACTGGAGGTGGAAAGCTGGAGCGAGAAAAACAAGACAGTGTGAACCAGGCAATTGAATCGAGCAGTGGGTGGCACATGGGGTAGGACCCTCTCCTGTACTAGCATCGCCCATGGGACCTGCCCCACTCAAGTCAATGGAAGCAAAGCAGGACTCTCACCAGCAAAACACCCAAGCTTTGACTGTGTAAGCCTGTGGCATATGCAGCACCTGACTCACAAACACAAACTGAGCACACTCCTCACCTATTGCTCTTCAGGCTCTGCTGTGCCTGAAGCCCCCCACTTCAGTTTAGGAATCTGGATACCAGCCCTCTGTATCATGACAGCATCAAGCCATTCTGCTTCTACTGTGTGGGAGTGAGAATTGGGATGGGAAGGTTTGCTGGCAGATTGTTGGGATCCCAACACTCAGGACAGGAACAGATGCAAGGTAGGGCTTCTCTGCACAGTTTGAGCTAATAGACAAAGGTCTCCCATTGCCATGTCATTTGAGAGGAGAGGCCTTTCATTCCAATGGGAGCCATTAACAAATGCCAACTCAGTTTTGTTATTGGTTTTTTGTACATCCAGCACATTAAAAAAGCCTGCACTTCACCTGGCAGGCCTGACTGCATGAAC
Source organism: Zapornia atra (assembly GCA_013400835.1). Classification (NCBI taxonomy): domain Eukaryota; kingdom Metazoa; phylum Chordata; class Aves; order Gruiformes; family Rallidae; genus Zapornia; species Zapornia atra. The sequence continues at coordinate 128,734 of VZTU01018364.1, forward strand.
GGCTGTGCTGACACAACCGAGGGGGACAGGCCACCACAGAATGAGTACAGAAGACTCGTGTGGTGGGAAGAGTAGAGAGGTGAAAAACTTCAAGCCAGTTTTGCTGCCAGATTTTATATCAGGGAGCTACAACCTCAGACAAAACTAGCTAGCCATCTTTCAAATCATCGACCCCTTCACACGCCCCTTTTTCTCATCAGTCTCTTATTAAGATTCTCTTCCAGGTTTATAACATTGCTATGCAAGTAATTTATCAGTACACCCAAGGGGTTAGTGTGCTGTGGTACAGTCAGGAACATGCAGTGAGGGCTGTAAGCCAGAACTGCCACCAAAATCAACCACAGGCTGTGGTTGCATGCACATGATTTTGTCAGCGACCCTGGCTTCTTCAGACCACACTCTCGAGCACCCAGTCATGCCCTGACATCACACCCTTTCTTGTAGCACTTTCCAAATCTGAACTCCAAGCAGCCCAACACTTTCCAAATCTGAACTGAGTCACAACATTGTGAAGCAACTACGCAATGCTTATCCCAGAAGCGTGTTTATAGCTCCCACTTTCCACAACACAGAAACAGTAAGCTCAGCATATATCTCCTTGAACCTCCTTTTACATCCCCCTGCTTTCCTTCAACAGTCATCATGCCACATATCCAGATCACATATACACATCGTCTCTCTTCTCTCAAGCACAGTTATCACTGCCAATCTTTAGATATCCAGGAATTTATAATTCTGCCTCTTCATGCTAATCTGCTTGCTATATGGGACAGCCAGAATCATTGTGAGCCTCACAGGGCTCTCACAAGTACCACTTTGGACAGTACCACCATCTTGGGGTTTGAGCATAGCTTGGTCATCAGGTCATCATTGCAAATCCATGTCACAATCAAAACAGAACATCCTGCCAGTCAGCGCTCTACCAGCAACAGCATCTGATTACCCTTACGCAGTTTATGCTCAATTAGATTACTCCCAGCAACATCTGACTAGTTCTTTCCCAGCACAACACACCCATGATGTCCTTGCTGTGTTACAGAAACACCCAAAGAGCCTCTCTGACGACGCTGCTTCTACATTAAAACTATGTATGTAATGATATTCTACTGCCATGATGAAAACTGTATATCTTTAACTTTTTTTCTGCATTGTTCTTCAGTATTTTCATCTGCTTATCAATCTTCCATTGTATGTATTACTGTCCCAATGATATGGAAGCAGCTAAACAAAGAGAAACCTATGCTTCTATTAAAATAAAGCCCATCTTTACATCCATATCTTAACAGAATCTCTCTAAAACACATTATACCTCAAGGTTAAAAATCTTAAATAGGTTACTGTAGGATATACTATTTGTATAGTTATCGTAAATGCTCTCCTATTATCCAGATTTCGGAATAATTTGAAATGTGTTAAAAATGCTAGTAAGGAAAAAAAAATCCCCTAAGGAGTAAAAAGAAGATCAGAATCTGGGGCATGTTTCCAAATTGATATTTAACATAATCTTCAGCCAACTCAAATCCCCCTGTGAGATGGTATTTGTCTGCTTTAAAATAATTGCTCATGCACCAAAAGTTAAATTCTACCAAAACCCACCACAGCTTCACTACTACATAGTGGTGCCAGGAAATGTTGTTAGCAGCAACTTATTTAAATTATTGCTTTCATGAGAAAACAGTGAAAATGTGAGTTAGGAGACATCAGGAAGAGACAGTAGGACTTAACCACATTCTTCAGCTATTTAAGCACCACAGTTTTCTCAGGTAGGCAAGCCCTCTGAGCTGTTTGAGACCCCAAATTCCTACTTTAAAAATAGAATCAATCTTGCTTCATTTGTATTCATTAGGCACTGATAGTGCTCTTCCTACTGTACCTGAGAGGTGTTGTCAGTGTCCTCCCCATCAAGGAAGGAGATGGAAATTAATAATAATTAAGTAGCGGTATTTTCATCTTCTTTGAAAGTTTTTTCTAAATTTAGAAAACATAAAAGCAAAGCTTTAGAAAGCAAAGCTCGAGCCCTTTAATGCATAAAAGAGCCTGAAAGCCCCAGAAGATGCAAGAACTGCTTAACATGCTCACTCATGGATGAATTGCTTTAAAAGGTTACAGATCAAAGTCCTTTCTTCAAGAACCATAAGGACCTCGTGTCAGTTCTGGGATACCTTTATTACTGAAATGAGCTGCCAATGTTTGTTATTTCACATCCAATTTGTTGTCATCAACAGTTCAAAAGAACGTGATTAACTTCACATTAAAGAGACTCCACCAGCAAGTCAGTGAGGGAACAGAGTGCCAGGGAAGCCAGAGCCCAGGGCTTTGCTCCTGGCCCACTGGGAATGCTTTCAAATCCTAGCGCATCAGACAGAAAAAGTGCTGGAGGCAATAAAAGAATAAACTTAAAAGTTAAACAGAGTGTGACCATGGGTATGTGTGTTATTATTGTGTCTTACTGGAGTGCTGTTATCGTAAGGCTATAATGACATAGTGATAAAACGGCAGGCAAGCGCATCCTATTTTTGTAAGTGATCTCTAGTCTGTGGAATATTTTGACTGGACAGGAAAGCACAGAGGATCTTACACAGCTGGGAAGAACTGACCTTCCCTGAATTTGCTTTGAACACGGTATGGTTCAGCAGCAAGCACATTTCATCCAATATGTGTTGAGGAAGATCAGAGTCCTACCTTTAAGTATAAGAGGTGAAATGGAAGTGTAGGCTAGGGAGAACAGACATACAGTTAAATCCAGGATAGAGTCACAATGTTGCTAAGACAGGTGACAAAATTGTCAATAACATATTGCCTGGGAACATGGGATTTGAGAGGCCAGGTCATACCCCGTTTAGCAAACCTGCACCTTCCGACCCTCCTGGTGCATTCTAGTGCAGCCCGGTTCTCTCCTGAAACAGGGAGTTATTACTCTTACGGAAAAGCCTAGGAAAAGAGATTTCCATCATGATCAAGAGCTCCATCAACATACAATTAAAATAAGCCTCCGCTCACTGAAGCTTTTTATTTCAAACAAATAATCTTTGAGCAGAGTCAAAAACGTGTGTTTATTCTAGATAACAGATACACCGTGATTGCAAAACCAGGTTGTGCGCTTCATATAGCATTTAGTACAGCAACACCTAGCAACACTTTCTCCCTGCCCCAGCCATGGGGAAGTCTCCATCTGTGTTGGAATAGGTTAGATATCTACTTAAATATTTACTAGAGGAAAGGTATCATATGATAAATGTTTATAGAATGCATGTATGCTGCTCAAAAGCAGTACACTGAAACCGTGGAATAAGTGTGTTGGGTTCATCCTATGTGTTTTAAATTCTACTTTTTGAAATGTTCTTAAACAATGCAAAGTATGGCATCTTGATAACATTTGACAAATGGGAGTTTGTGTCAAAGCCACATTCTGAACTGTATGTTTGTGTGGGGCAGAGTATGCGCATCATTAAGAAGTCATTAAACCCATCTTACCTAGTATGCAGATCTATATAAAATTTGAGAATTTGTAAGTTTTATCTTTGAAATTATAAATTATTTTAGATTTCCTGTATTTTTATGTGCTGGAGGTGATAAGTTTGTAATTAGGCATTCACAATGAGCTTTAGTGAGAGTGACTATGTGGAAAAGGATCTCGTGTAGATTAACCTTTCCATAAAGTTGAAGGTAAGGTTTTGCAAATATAACAGCATAAGAAAGATTTTTGGAGCAAGGTCCTGGATGAATGTGTACACAGACAGACATGGAGATCAAATGCAATGAAACCTTCCTACAGAGTCTCAAAAGCTAGACAGCTGAAGATACCACTTATACAAAAGCTACCCCAGTGCCATGGCTGAGCAAAGCTGATTGAAACGCACACAGAAAAGGGAGCTTTCACTCCTAGCTTCACTGGGCTGCTTCCATCAAGGCAGATTAATTCCTATCTGAGCCCGCTGAGTAACATTTCTTCATACCAAAAACCCCCGAATGCTATGCAACCCATTTGACCCAGCACAGATTAAACTGTCAACTACCTGGAACAAATCCACTGTGAAACACTTACAGGGTTATAGGAGGGGAAATACATCTTTCCCTTCCCCATCCAGCCACCTCTTAACACTTTAAAAAACAACCGGTGGTACAAATCAATGTGATTCAGGCTGAGACTTCTGCTTTGGATACTCCGTACTGGCTCTGTATTAATATAGTTCACTTGTAAACCACGGAGACCTGGGACGGCGAAGCCTGGGAAACGGCTTTTCTGAGGTCACAAAAAACCTCTCACTCTGCAATATTCTACAACCCTGTCAGCATTTTGTAGCAAGCTATCAGCTAAATAATTTCCACAGTTGTTGACTGTTCATGACTGTCGTAACATGACATCAACACTGGTATTTGTTCTGCAGATTTGAATTACAAGTTAAAAGATTATTTAATAGATTATTCCTTCTAGCAGAATGGCAGCTTTAAGGGCCTAATGCTCAGAAGTCCAGTAAAGAACTCTGGGTCCTAAATAATCCCTATAGTCTACTGGTGTCAGAAAGAAAAAAAAAAAGAGGAAAGAAGTGCAAGGCTGCCCCCTCTTCCCAAAATCATCTATAACATGCAAGGAACTTCCCTGCCACAGAAAACACCAGAGATGGGAGAGGAAATGGGAGGGTGCAAAAAGCAAACACATCTCTCAGCATTTGATAAAACAATCTCTGGCTTAAAGGAAGTACAAAAAATGGGTGGACGGGTAGACAGACATCTGCACAAAAGCACTGAGCATCCAACACCAAAAGTCTCTTTATCACTTTGCTGTTAGATATAGAACCTTTACTTTTAGGTATCTCTCTTTCTCTGCCTGACTCTTCCCTCGAGGGTGCACTCCCCCACTGTTGCCCAGCTTAATGCTTAACTAAATCAATGCCGTATGGTTTTCCTGTGTCACGCTATTCTTGTTTACTGACCGCTGTTCAAAAGCTCTTAATGGACAGTATAAATACAATATATTTTGCAATCTCTTATCTAGAACACAGTGCACAAAAGCTGACAAGGTTTGAACTGCACTTCGACACTGGAAGTGAGGCAAGTGCCTCACTATTTCTCTCCAAATAACGTGGCTTGAGGGAAGCCTACCCAATTGAATTTGTTCAACTGAGCAAACAGTGCTTTTGAATTTGCAAAGCGTTCAAAAAATGAAGATACAGAAAGCTGCTTAGTAAAATTTACAGAAATGGCTCACATATTGATTGACTGTAACTTCTAGATGCCTAATATGAAACGCTTTCAGAAAGGACGTAAGCACTGAACTTAGGAAACATTCCAGTCTGTTCTGAAGTGCCTGAAACTCAATGCCCCAATGCTTAAGGCAGTGTAGATCATGCTGAAAAACCTTTGCACCCTTTTTCTGCGTCCGTGTCTGTGTGTACTGAGTTGCTATTGCTGTACATACCTGTGAAGACTGCAATTACCAGACTACTCTTTACTCCAATTCACACGTTCATTGCACCTGAGCATTTTCTCGACCTTTGTCTACTTTTAGAGCACAAGTGCATTTTGAATTCAGTAAAAAGACAGGTAGATTTTAGTGTTACTGTGCACAGTCTGTGCTTGCTACAGAGGGTGGAACTCAAATCCTAAATTTGCTGCCTCTGAAGAAAATCTTGAACTTCTGTTAAGACCTCCCACAGAAGTCAGGAAAGAATTAATGGGCTGCTGAGTTCCTAATATGTCCCACCCTGCGGCACCTGAAGGAAGTAGGTGTTAGACTGGCAGGGAAGAACTTGACAGGTTGAGGATCCAGCTATTAATGGTGACTAACTGAGAAGGCCTGAAGCCAAGGGAGACTGTTCCCAATTACAGTCTCCCTTTGGTGAAGAAGGCCTGGCAGAAAATGAGTGATTTTTCTGGCTGCCAGTGACTTAGGGGTCCCTGATCCCAGGTGGGATATAAGTATTTGCTTTTTGGTGGTTGGAGTTTTTTGGGGGATTTTTTTCACTTCTATTTACCATTGGAGGGGTGAGTAGTCTGCTGAGTACTGGGCCCAGAAGGGGTGAAAATGTTTACGTTCCTGTATGTTTATTTTGGATTTCTGGGACCACATAGAGAGTGGAACTTTTTATGCAATTCAGCTGGCAGAAGATGTCTCTGATTTGAAGGTGTTGGAGGGTAGACGGATCAATCAAAAATCCAGAAGGAAACAATGCCAGAGTTAATACTACATTGTGCTGCTTGGAAAAGGGGCATTATGGCCACTCTGGTTAGCAACAATCACTTCTCAAAATCATAGACAGTCTTTACAACTAGTTTTGAACAGGTAGTTCAACCCACTCTGACCAACTACTCTAACAGAACGCTGGTGCCAGTAAAAAGCCCATGCCCAATTCCCCATAGATAGCTGCAATTATGCCAGGCTGATGTACAGAAAGACACTCTTGTTTCATGAGCTATTTTGCAAATACTTGGGGAACACAAAATTAACAAGATTCACTTGAATACTCTAGTATCTGAAACAGATTTAGAGAAAAAAAAACCCATGGGAATTAATACATGGGAAGTGCAAGTTTGAACACCCTGATTTGGGGGTGTTACATGTAGACAATTTGGGGTAATTTTTTTTTTTTTTTGAAAAAACAGTTTGATCATCCCAAATAAAGTCTGACTTTTTTTTTTGCTTAAGCAAATAATAAAAACTATACACATATGAACTAAAGAGAGACGTGACTGTTTCCAGGAAATTTATCAAGAAATAAGAGATATGGATTCAAGTCCACCCTCTTCCTCAAAGTTTCCAACTCAGTCCTCGGGACACACCTTTATCTTTGCTATAAAGGTGCAGCCCTGAGGTAGTTTGCTCTCAAACAGTTCCTGGAGCTGTTTCACCTTGCATGGAATAGCAGCCAATGTTCCAATCCTTGTGCAAATAACATTTTTTGTATTTGCATATATTGACAATGCAAAATGGGAATGAAGCCTGACTGTTCGACATGACCATAATCTGCATTTTGTTGTGTATGGCATGTGAGAGAAGGATCCAAATGCCTATATACAAAATTTTATTTTAATTTTTTGGAGGGGACATTGTGGAAACAAACAAAAATCTCATAGCACCATGATCTGAAGTAAAACATTTCAACCTCCCATACCACATTTCTTGGTAAAAGAAAATATAGACTAGGGCACACAACAGTGCATTGCTGTTCAGAATCATGAAGTATCAGCAATGTCTTCTCAGTGGCTCGCCAACAGCCTAACTGCAGAGATGTTCACCTTCTTTCCAGATACTCTTAGGAAACATTGTTCTCCTGACTATTTTAGAACAGAGATGAACAACTTGACATTGAATACAGATGGGGCATATCAAAGATGATACTGTAACGAGATTCTCCAAGTCTTCAATCTATTTCTCTTCTTTCATCAGCCAACTGTACAGTTAACATCTCTTTGGATTCTTTCAGAATTATCTAATTCACTGAAATACGTGTCTAATTCAAAGCTGGTTCTTTTTATTAACATCAAAAGGTTTTGGATCAGGCCCTATTAAAAAAAAAAAAAGTCTTTCTACAAGCCTATTGTGCATTTGCTATTAAGTACACAATAGGGCTTCTGTGATTCCTCTCCCTGCCTCACCTATCATTATACATACGTTAGCAGATAACATGTCATTAAAGAGTCATAAATGTCAGTCAGAGAGTCATTCAGAAAAGCTGAAGGAAGGTTTCTTGGTCTGCCAAGTAGTACTTCTGATAAGGGATCACCTGCCCAAGCAGTGCATTCCTACCTCACCACGAACTTTTTCTTCCAAATACACAGATGCCTTGCCACAAATTATTGTGGTTGAAAGGGTATGAGTTGCTGGGGGAGAGATGGAAAGAGAGGAAAAAGGAGCTGCTATTTTAAAATAATTTAAAACTTTTTCTGCCTGCTTCTGCATCTGAAAATTGCTTATGCCTGGAGGTTAGAGAATGGCTGTTCCTAAGCATCTGTTTTCTGACTTTATCTCCATCCCTACCTCCCAAAATCATGCTTTTACTGGTTTTAGAACAGTTATCATAAATTGATAATTTACAACTGCAGAATATACATTCTCAGATGACATGGCTCTGGTCTTCACAGTAAATCAAGGTCCTAACTCTAAAAGGGCAAAATTTCCTTACAATCAAGAAGACAACTATTCAGAGTGATACCAGACATATTGGAGAAAAGAAGGCTCTCCGGGGACCTAATAGTGACCTTCCACTACCTGAAAGGTGCCTATAGGAAAGCTGGGGCAGAACTGTTCACAAAGGCATGTAGCAATAGGATGAGGGGTGATGGTTTAAACTAGAAAAGGGGAGATTTAGGTTGGATACTAGGAAAAAGTTCTTCACCATGAGGGTGGTAGATCACTGGAAAGGGTTGCCCAGAGATACAGTGGAGGCCTCAACCCTGGAGATATTCAAGGTCAGGCTTGATGGGGCTCTGAACGACCTGATCTAGTGAAGATGTCCCTGCTTACTGCAGGGGGGTTGGGCTAGATGACCTCTAAAGGTCCCTTCCAACCTTACACATTCTATGATTCTATGATATAAAGTATCCCTAGCAAAAAAGAGTATTGCAATAACAATATCCAAAGATGAAAACAGAGCCATTCTAACACAACCACCAAAATCAGTGTTCAGTTACAATTTTTTTAACCTCAGTGAATAGCATAAATCTTAAAAGTAGTGTGTTACAAAGGAGACCTAAATAATGTCCCTTTTTGCACTTCAAACCTTGCCTAGCTGAAGTTGCATCCTTGAAGAGCTGCCTATCCTTACCTTACATTGTATAAAACCCTTACACTGTGAATATTCACTAAGTACAAAGCAATACTCAAAATTCAACAGAACCATTTTTCAAAGCATGACCAATAAAAGCAAACAGAAAGTTTATAGACTAAGTAATTTTGAAGATGCAAGATCTTAAAATTAGGAGGATTCTTGGAAAGAGGGTTTTAGGTTTTCTAATCATAGGAGGTGAGTGGAGAAAAAAATACATATTTTCCTTTCCTTGGAAAATATTATCTGAGGGAAAAAAGCACACGGAAGACATGGAATGACCTGTGTATCCTTGGACAAGTCTGTGGGATATCACAATGGAGAGAAACGAGAAGATCTAAACCTACATGGAAGTTAATTTTGATTTTGAAGTGTAATATTCCCAGGAATTCTCTACAGTAGGGGCCTTTATCACTTGACTTGCACTTGTTTATAGGAATCTTGAACAAGAAGGGCTGGGTGTAAGTCCAAAAGAGATACACAGCTTCCAGGAAAGAGAACATTGACAGCTGCATCAGAAACCTGATTTCTGGAGTGATTTGTGAACTGACAGCATCTCATAAGTCAAAGTTGAGTTATTATACACTGGGAACATTAAACATTTGTCCTAGGAAAGGAATTTGGGGCTTGCAGTACAACTTAAGCTGTTATATGCTCAGCTTAGCCTCATCCAAGAGTTCTACCAGTTTGGGGTGCTCATAAAGGATAATACTGTGATCAGAGCAAATGTGGGGCAGCGTTAGATCAGCATGTTGGCAGAAAGATGACAGAGCTGTGGCTGGGTAAAATCTTCATAGGCAAAAGACAGCAAGTCAGAGTAAACTACTTGAAATTCTGAAAATTATTTATAAAGGGTGTCTTATCACAGGGCACAGCCTTAAAACATCTGGAAAATATCAGGAAGAGTAGAAAATCAACAAGAGCTCAAATAATCATAATTTTCAACTGAAAAATGGAGTGAGGGAAGGAGGATTCAGAGAGCTTGCATCCACTACTGTATCTTAAAAAACAGTAAAAGTAGCAACAGAGAGGAAATACCTTTGCTCAGGTGCTAAATATCTTTCTTGCCTACTGAAGCACATATATGAGTTGAAGATGTGCAGCACATCCATGTCACTGGATACTCCAAGGTGGGACACTAGTTTGCCTTCCACTAGGAAAATACAGTAATTGCAGTGATTCCTGTTCTTTTATAAGCAAGTTTGTATTTCAGAAATGAAAGATTTCACTCTTCTACTTACAAGAAAGAAAGTAAAACTTAGTTTAGAAAATACCTATATTTGTAGGAGATAACAACATAAGTTTACTGGTAATGTCAGTACTTTTAGAAATAAAATCCACATGGCATGTATAAGTGGGATAGCAATTTTAAAACTGCAAATGCATGATCTCTATCAGTTCAAAAAATCCAGACTCCTTTGTTAAACTCCCCAAACTCCTTTTGGCGAGGGTGGTGGGGGTGGAGA
>VZTU01018364.1:138982-157323 GCA_013400835.1 Zapornia atra
TCTTTGTTAAACCCCCACAACCCTTTTGGGGGGGGGGGGGGGGGGGTGAGGGAAAGACAGAGATTACACTAAAATAGGCAATAAACTGATTAGACAGAAAACTTAGAGCACGGCATTGCTAATATTTTAGAGAAAGATGTTTGCACGATCCGCATCATACAGCATTTGTTCTAGTTCCTGAGACTTACTGTGGGGATGGGGAGCCACCCTTTGGTCATTATTGTAAATGCAAAATCAATGTAAAGTAACACAGATGGCGTCAGTTTCTGCCCTCTGAGGAGGGTTCCTCGTAACCACCTGGTCATACGGACAGATATCCCAAGGATCAGCTCTAGTTTAACACCATTCACAGTACGTATCTTACCTTACAGGGGTGACAGGGCTGAGTAATCTCTGTTTGTGTAGGGCTTTGAGCATTTTACGTGCTAAGTGTTGTCATTACACCCTGTGCCTTCTGTTCTCTATCACATTACTGACGCAGATCAGTTTCAGCAAGCTGAATGTCTGTAGCGTCATTCCAAGCTAAAATGAGGATTAAATGAAACAAAACATTTGTAGCTCTGTAGAGTTCTCTTCCATGAGCCCAAAATTGAATAAATGAAAATGTTTGAACTGAATTACAAGTTACTTTTTCATCATGGTGACTGACAGCCACAGTGTGAAATGTCAGTGTGAAAAGCAGACTAACAAACAGAAAAGGCCAATGAACTGCTGCCATAGAACTTCAGCAAAACAAGCTGGACACTGATGTAGAAAGGCAAAATCCTCAAAGAATGGAAAACACAGATACTAAGCCCAAGAAGGGTCAACTGACAGGGCAGAAAGGGAAACCTACGGAAACTGGCCAGGGAGATTAAAGTTAAGCCCCACAACAACTCTTATTTCACACTGAAAACCACAAACCATTCCCGGAAAGGAAGAAACTCTCATGTTCTCTCTTAGTCTTGATGTGAGCAACCTTCTTAAATGCTTCTCTATTTTATGAGAAAGGACTAAGTTCCCAGAGTTTTCCATTTACTCCTCCCTCAGGACTTTCTTTCTTTGCTTTTTCTGTTGTTCTTGCTTTTGACTTGGGATCATCCTCTGCCATAGTCAGCTTTTGCTGGTCAGTGGAATTGGACCACGAGACACAGAAGACAAGCAGTGGATATGTAACCCAGACACAGCAGGAAAGCAGCAGTTATGAATCTGGGTACTGAATTGAGAACATGCAGACTAAGAAACTTAGGCTATTTGGTGACCAAAAATAGACAGACAGATTAGAAATAGCCATCAGTTAAAAATAAAGGCAATTAGCAAAGACCTCAGTGAGACTGCTAGCTACCTTCCATCATGCCCAGGGTCCTGCATCTGGGTCGGGACAACCCCCATTATCGATACAGATTAGGAGAAGATGTGCTTGAAAGGACCCCTGAGGAGTATTCGTGGATGAAAAGCTGAACATGAACCACCAATGTGCATCTGCAGCCCAGAAGGTGAACTGCATCCTGGGCTGCATTAAAAGAAGTGTGACCAGCAGATTGACAGAGGTGATTCTGCTCCTCTACTCTGCTCTGGTGACACCTCACCTGGAATGCTGTGTCCAGCTTTGGAGCTCTGAACACAAAAAGGACATGGACCTGCTGGAGCAGGTCCAGAGGAGGGCCACAAAAATTATCAAAGGGCTGGAGCACCTCTCCTATGAAGACAGGCTGAGAGAGTTGGGCCTGTTCAGCTTGGAGAAGAGAAGGCTCCAGGCGGACCTTATAGTGGCCTTCCAGTACCTGAAAGGTGCCTCTAAGAAAGCTGGGGAAGAACTGTTCATGAGGGCATGTAGCAATAGAACAAGGGATAATTGTTTTAAACTACAAAAGGGGAAATTTAGGTTGGATACTAGGAAAAAGTTCTTCAGTATGTGGATGGTAGATCACTGGAACTCAGAGAGGTAGTGGAGGCCCCATCCCTGGAGATATTCAAGCTCAGGCTTGCTGGGGCTTTGAGCGACCTGATCTAGTGAAGATGTCCCTGCTTACTGCAGGGGGGTTGGACTAGATGACCTCTAAAGGTCCCTTCCCATCTAACACACTCTATGATTCTATTCCACTTACCATGAAGCAGTTTGAATAACCAAGTACTCAGTTACAACAATGAGAATATATGAACTTCACCTGCTCAAGATGCCTTACAAACACCACACTGCTACACCAGAAAACCCATTTGTGTTTCCACAAGATGAACATTCCTACTCACGTGTTACATTTGGGGATGAAGAAGCAAGTAGATGGAGTGAAGCTCACACAGTAGATTAGAAGCAGTATCAGGGTAACAGGAATTTCCAGTTGATCAGACTGCAAGGCCCCTTGGTCTACAGTTATATCACTGTCATTCAAAAGCAGCTTCTATGTCCTTAAATTAAGGATCTTTTTTCCTCCCCCCACCAAAGTAAAGAGAGCACACTGAATCACTGAACCATTTGGATGGGCAAAAAGCACCTTTTTAATTATTTGCTGTTAGTGACTCTTAACCAGTTTTCCTTGCTCCAAAGGGTGAAATCTGCCCAACAGTGACAATGTGAAATATTAGTGGTAGAAAGAAAATGAAAAGGCCATGAAACAGTCATTCCAGTGGCTGTTTTGTTTTCTGAGGTATGGGGGCCACCCACAGTGCATACTTTTCTGTAATGAATTTTGGTTTTAAAAAATTGTATTTCTTTCAGCCTGTAGTAATACAGTCCATTTAGATTATCACAGTGTGATGCTACCACTAAATTCAACAGCTGTTTTGATTTGTGACTGTAGCAGTTAGATGTCAGTATATGAGGAATTTGCACCATGTATTGACAAAAGGGCCTGACTTATATTAAGAATCTGAACCATCTTTCTCTTCTCTATGTGAACAGGTTCTCCAGACTTTCAGATGGTTACTTGATCAGTGGAAGCTGAAACCAACACATAGATAAACCCAGTGTGGAAAGACCTCTTGTGAAAATGAGGAATCACACCTAAAAGGTGATGTCAAAGCTTTTAGAGTTATGAATGCAGTAAGAATTGAATGGATTTGGAAGGACTTGATTAGCTTTGTCACACTGCAAATCTGGGATTGATGGTTTTCACAGTGAATTTGCTAGGGCAGACAGTGTTCCAAGTCAGATCTGACTCCCTCCACCAGTATTTATCTGAGTTGAGTTGTGGATGACTGTAGGGTACTGAATCTGGAACTTAAAAGAAATTAAGAAAAGCTAGTAACCTAATGTCACTGAGATAATTTATCACCAGACAATGACACGCTGCTTATATTTATTTTAAAACACTTCTGAAAGAAGCATTTTCTTAAAGTTACCTTATGTCTTCATTGCAGAAGAGCCACTGTTTGGTCTGATACTGCTGTCAAAACACAGCAGCTGCTCAGTGCATTGTTGTTTTTTTTTAAATCAGTAACATTGACATATAGACATGGACCTAACTAATTCATGCATACAGCTGAATGGTAGACACTAGTTTGAGCTGAAGCATAACATACTCTGCTGCGCCGCAGAAAATCCACCCAAAAGGTAAATCCTGGACATCCAAAATACCTTGTTTTGTGTCCACCTGGATCCTAAAAGTGTTCAAACCCAAATATTCTAGTTCTGAATGATTCTTCGGTGATTTTCTATTTGGGTTGCTATGCATGATCGAAAGCACCGAAATTATGCAACTGAGCACTGAATGTGTGAGCAGTAATTGGCAAGTCTGACAGCTCTTTTGGTCAGCACTGGTTTCATTCAAAACCATGGAAAAACAAGGAATTAAAAGGACCTTGAGTGAACCATTGCTGCCTTCTCCTCCTCTGTAAAACAGGCACCTATCTTCAAAAGATGAGTCAGATACCTGAATTCCAATGAAGAAAAAAAAAGACATCTCCTCATATTAGGAACCTGTTCAAGATGAATTAAATCTCTTATCTTCTCATGTGGTGCAGAACTAGCATCCCTCCAACGTGTTCAGCACGTGTCTAATCTGGTTATCTCTTCCTTAAAGGCAGCCACAGTGAAACCAAGAACTCCTTTCCTTGTCACGAGGATACACATTCCATACCTGGTCATGTGCTTTCAGAAGATGTTTATGAGCTTGCCAGCTCCAAAAAGAAAAGGGCCCAATCACGACCACAATTCTTGTGGGCAATAGGCAGGAACTGGTGGGAGAGGCTCCAGGATTCTATTCCTGAATCCGACAAAGGATTATTCATGGTGACCATTTTACAGCGCCCTTTGTAGAGGCTAATAACTCCGGGCGGCAAACTTCAGGTGATCTCTCTCAAGCTCCTGATAACACAAGAAAGAGCCAACATTCACGTGCACCTGCTTGGGCTGGTGTTGGCAGGAAGTCATCTACATGAATCACTCCTTCCATGCCAAGATGACTGTTATCAGGCAGGACACACCTGGTGTAGAATGCCCACTGCACGTGCTCATGGACATTCTTCCAACATGCAGCTTGTTGAGAACTATGATTTGACCTTTAACACTCAGTACTACAGAATATAGTGAGGCAACTGGAACTTAAAACCTTTCTGAAGATGAGCAAATTTCCCCGTGTGAATCTGGAGCCTTTTGACCTCTATCTTAATGGTAGCAATAAATGCTGCTAACTTCCATTAAAGGAGCATCTAGTGTCCAACCAGCAACCCATAAGCCTCTAGGAAATTCCTCCCAGCATTTAATTACAAGTAATTCAGGGGAAGTTCTTACTTCTTGATGGCATCCCATTTGCTGGCACCTTTGAGAATCTCACTTGTTAGTGTAGAAGGGAGAAAAATACAACACCAAGTTTAAATGTTCTGCATTTGACAGAACATAGTTTGAGTAAAAACTGTATTTTAAAAGAAATCATTCCCCTTGTGATTTTATTACACATCTTATTCACTTTATTGATTTCTTTCCACTTTTACCATGCATACTTCTTGCTCATCTTCGACACTGTCTATTAAGATGGAGAATAAAAATCGACTGATCAGTTTTGCCTCTGGAATTCCTTGATCAGTTATCGACACAATAATTTTATGTTTAAATTGCAACCAATACTTCATGGAATTTTAATCCAAAACAATGTATTTTTTTCTTAAACTGAAATCTTAAAACTCTTTCTGGAAGCGTTTCCCTTCATTTTGGATTTTGCTACTGCTTTGAAGAAAAAAAAATCAGTATTTTTTTGTATATGTATTGCAGCCACATTACATTCTGAAAATGGAATTATTTAGGGGGAGCAGTGTTTCTTCCAAGGATGATTACTGAGCTGACAAGAAAAACCTGACGCTGTTACACGTCTCGCACATCAGGCAAATACATAGAACAGATCAGCATGTTTTGTCCAAAGGCTGGAAAGCGTCTTAGTGACTCCCAACTGTCCGTAAATATATTATACTTAAGAAAAACACGGTGCTCCAAGCTTGTAGATAGAGTAATATCCCTACTCAATATATAGACTCCATCATTGTGGAGAGTGCAAGTCAAGTTAAGACCCGATTTTGAAGCGTTCTCCTTGAGGAAGAGCCATTCTTTGGTAGCAATGTTGTAAGACTGCACAGTTAGCACGTCCTCACTTTGGCTGGATTTTTGGTTTGGTCCAAGTTCATGAATACAACCCCCTACCAGATAGATAGTTTCTTCAACAGAGACCATCTGCTGTTTGCGAACATGGACATCACAAAGTTCAAAGTTGGTCCAGGAATCAGAAGTAGGACAGTACTGCAAAATGTTCATGTTCCTATCTGAAACAGAGGAGAGAGATTTAAAAACAAAAAAATATATTAGAAAGTATTCGTGGAGGAGAATTCTTCCTCCCTACAAACTGTATCAGCCATTATTCGAGATTGCTAATTTATTACAGTGCAAAAGCAAAGTAGAGCAGGGAAGAAATACTGATGACTGAGAACAGCAACTCTTTGCCCTTGACAATAAAGTTTGAACGTTCTGTTCCTTTGCAGAGGGAAAAATTAAGCTACTCCTGGCACACTGCATGATGTAAATGGTCTGGGGATGCAGATTTTAGCAGAATAATCCCTACCTTTTAATTTATGCTTTTTATTTCGTCTCCTATTGATGTGTATGGATTTTTTATGAAAATGGGGCAAGATTTTCTCTCTAACAGTGATAACCAATGAATCAAATTATCATGAAGACAGTATGCTTCATTAATGGCTGTCAAGTGATGATTTATCATCCAAGCTTAACTTTGATACTTTGCATTTCATTCCATAAAATCAAATTTTTATGGAATAAAGTTCATAAAGCAAGCTACATTTCAGCAAGTGGCATGGATGACCTAAGGGCACACGTTCAGTACCTTAGAGAGAAAAAACCAAATACACACTGTAAAAGTCACTTAAAAACCAGGAACTCCATGCTACAATATCAGGTAGAGGCACAGATAAAAGCTGAAGCCATATCTATACTTCAGTTGAAACTCAGTGGATGCATGTGTTTGCAATACTGTTATTCTACAAAATTGTTACAATACCACCCTGATTTATGGTGCAATGGAGACCCTGGCTGTGTCCAAAGCTTCACTAAATTAACACAGAATGCACAGGACTCATTAGCTAGTAGATTCAGTTTCAATCTCTGGAGACCTGAGCCAAAATCCAAACTCAAGCGACAAAAGGCAACAGGTTTCCAGACTCCCACCTGGTGTTTTAATAAAATCTGCTCCCTGTTATAACTCTATCCTGCATGACGATCTCCAGATGAGCTCCCACGTGGAACAGCAGACAGTGACATACTGACAAGTTATGTAAGGGCACAAGTATAAATAGCCAGAAATATAACTGGATTGTCATGAATGAAGAGCATTAGCAGCATGATTAGGGAGGTGCTGCTATAGCATTTTCTCGCACTCCGATGGTTTTCAGTCACTCTTTATTACTTTACATTGTCTTCTTGAGCACCTAAACCACTTTAAATAAAGGAAAGAAAAAAAGAAGGAAAATATCATGGTGATGCTCTATGAAACTGCTGATCAAAGCTCTACTTATATAGATGATCTTTGTCTACACATAATGTACCTGACTCATTAAGGGACAGGGGGAAATCCAAATTAATTTTCTATGTCTATCTATAGCAGTAATCTTCTCAGGCAAAAAGTGCTATGGTTTGAGAGGTGGCATATGAAATTGAAGTCTATTGTGATATGGCCCTAATTTGCTCAGTCCACAGTCTGGCTCTGCTATATCCACTGAAACAAACACAAAACCCCAGTATAACACATGAACATTACAGTGCCTGACATGGGAGTTTCTATTAGGATCTAGGTTCACAAGTGAGAGCTAAGAACTAGAAGGAAGGTCTTTTTTTTAAGAAGTGTCATTATAATTTGCAGTAGGAAGTTCCAGATCCTACCACCTTTTGTAAAGTGAAGTCTCCAGAGAAAGTTCTACACAGATAAAAAATATAGCCCACATAACCCCAAAATTGAGGTGTATACAGAAATACTAAAAATGAATTAAAATAAAATTTTTATTAGTTTTATGTAGCAAATGTAGTGAAATAGCAAATGAACCTTAGTGTTTCTTAGGCCTTACCACCCTCCAACATCTGTGCAACACGGATGGTGAATCACTAGTGTAACTGCAGCAAATCTGGGTTCTAAGTCTGGTAGCTGTCCTGAACCAAGAGGCCACAGAAAAGCTGATTCTAGACCCTCGTTCGGGAAAGGATCTTTTTTTATGGTAAACACAGGCATTTGTTGTCCTGAACAGTCTTGGATTTAAACATAAGCCTCTATGTGCTACTTACCCACTGCTCACAACTCTATACTGCTGTATTGTCCTGTCTCCACTAAAAATGGCTTTTAGGAGCAGACCTAGGGAAAGATCTAGGGAAAGACAGAAGCCTGAAGGTCAGTGGCAGCGCCTCAAGGTGTGGAAGAAACAAGAAGTAATTCACTGACTATGCTCCTTCAGCTGAAGCCAGAGGTAGTAAGTACCAAAAAAGGAGCTCAACACAGGGCAGCAACCCTGACTATACACACTTTGTTAATTAATTTTAAAGGGAATAGGAGCTGCATCAGCAACATGCTGTTCATCCTGTCCATGACACAAGGATTAGGCAGCCTGAAGAAAGAACAGCACAAGCACCAAAAAAGGAACCTGCAAAGTGCAGGGGATGTAGGAGAAACGCTGCTACTCCAATAATCTTGTAACACTATTACCCAAATCAGAGCATCTTCTTCTTACCTCTTCTTTCTCTTTCTCCAAATAAAAATGACAAAGTCCTAACTTGAGTGTCTATAAACAAGTTTTTCCATTGCTCTGTTTCAATCTCATCTCCTTGTTCTCTGTTCTCTTGTCCCAAAGGATGTTTTTCCCCCTCTGGTTTGACGTTTCAGTGTCAAGTGTTGTGTGCCAGACACGTTCCAGTCCCAGTTCACAGGACTGAAACGCATCAGGGACCTCAATCACAGAATCACAGAATCGTAGGGGTTGGAAGGGACCTCGAGAGATCATCGGGTCCAACCCCCCTGCCAAAGCAGCTCCCTATCCCATATTACACAGATAGGTGTCCAGACGAGTCCTGAGTATCTCCAGAGAAGGAGACTCCACAACCCCCCTGGGCAGCCCAACAGGTCCTTTAGTGGGGATGACCAGAGGAGTGGGAATGCAGTGCACACCGCAGCATGGCCCTTCAGGAAGAAACAGGCACACCAATATCTTTTGTTTCCTTCAGTCAAGTCACAATGTTCTGGGGCAGAATGGACCAGACAAAATGCTTTTGAAGGTTATCATTACCACAAGGACCATGAGACGTGGAAGTGTGTCTTCTATAAGCCTTGTAATGATCCAGAGCTAAAACCTGCTGAGACACTAGAAAGGACAGCTTGTTCTAATGTCAGTTTAACTTTGTTCATGGCACTTTCTGTAAAGGCTGATCTCTCTTCTACTTTTATTTTCCATTTGGAAAAAAAAATAACAAACCCAAATGAAAAACTACTGTGGTCAACTCAAATGGGCAAAAGCCTAGACAGAGGACTTTAAACTTAGGAAATCCTGGTAAATACTGAGCATTTGACATGAAAAAAAAAAAAATTGAATTTTGAAACTCTGAGAAAATAGTATTCCGAAAGAATGGCATTAGGTGCTTAAGGAATAAACAGATGGTAGCTCTTCTTAAGTGGCTTGCTTTTCCACTTAACAAAGAAAAAGTAATTGTCAGGAGAGAATGCCATTTCAAATCCTTCCTTCTATACAATATCCTCAGAAAACAGGGTACAGAAAAGAATGAAGTAAAAGTATTGTTTCTTGATTAAGCTTTTGATTAGTTACTCAATTATTTCAGCACTGACAATCTTACCTACAGCTTGAATTTGCCTGTGAAATTCTGAAACAGAAACCCTGAAATGCTATAGTGAATGGATCATGACACCTATTAATACATGAGAAATACTAATACAGGCAGATATTTTCTTCTTATTTTTCCTTCCAACAGTCTAATATTAAATAGTATTTAAAAAACCAGGCTAATATTAAATAGTATTTAAACAGTAAAGTGTATATGTTGTGACCTCTCTTTCTACTGGACAAACAAAATCTAAAACCAGGAGGGCTAAGCTGGGTGCTGAAGCACCCATCAGTCTGTTCTCTCAGAATAATCACAGAATCACAGAATTGTAGGGGTTGGAAGGGACCTCGAGAGATCATCGGGTCCAACCCCCCTGCCAAAGCAGGCTCCCTAGCTCATATTGCACAGATAGGCGTCCAGCAAAGACTTGAATATCTCCAGAGAAGGAGACTCCACCTCCCTGGGCAGCCTGTCCCAGGGCTCTGTCACCCTCACTGTGAAAAAGTTCTTCCGCATGTTGGTGCGGAACTTCCTGTGCTCCAGTTTACAGCCATTGCCCCTTGTCCTGTCCCCATAGACCACTGAAAAGGGGCTGGCCAATTCCCCCTGCATCCCATGTCTAAGATATTTATAAACACTAATTAGGTCCCCCCTAAGTCTTCTCCTCTCCAGACTAAACAGTCCCAGCTCACCCAGCCTATCCTCATACGGGAGATGTTCCAGGCCCCTAATCATCTTCGTAGCCCTGAATAAGAGAGACCCAGGTCCATGTAGGCCAAACAGTATCTGATTCCTTGATGACAGAGCTAATTTTGTTTCATTTGTCAATTCTTTTCCATCAGTGATTCATTTCTACCTGTTTTAATGAGCACTAAGCAACTTTCTACATCCGTTCAAAAGATCTCCTGAAAAGGGAAGAAAACGGTCTGGGCCTTAGAAGGAATCCAGTTATAAAAAACAAAGTAAGAAGTAAAAGCAAGCTGGCTACCTCGTGTAGTGTATCCTCCAATAACATAGATCTTGCCCTTGCATTCGCAAGCCGAGAATTCTGCAAGAGGGTTTGGCATGGATGCCACGAAACTCCACCAGTCGTTCTCCGGGTTATAGCACTCCACGTTGGAAAGGGACTGCCCACCGATGGCATAGAGCTTCCCATTTACAGCCAAAAGCTTGAAATTGGACCTGAAAGAAAAGGTTGCGACACTGAATTAAGTTGCACAGATGTACAGAAAAACATAGGAAAGAACGGTCTTCCTATCCAGGCTCCAACGTATTCATGATCACTTACAACTTCATCACCATCACTTCATATATTACAGCATCTGAACTCTTCTGTGCAAGGCCAAAATTCTGTAATTACACTTTAATTAGTTAGGACAGTAACCAGTGACATTCTGGATGTTAATGTTGAGACTGATTAATGTTTTATTTTGGATTTCAATCTGTCACAGTTTGAGCTCTAAATGTTTAGTTAACTAATGCATTCAGTAGAAGCCTCATTTTTACTAGGCTTTTAGTCAAGTATCTTTAGTAGAGGAAAAAAATACTATATATACACACAGTCAATGATATTATTTTAGTTAAAATTGCAGAAATTTCAAACAACACTTGATGAATGCCTAAGAATGTGTACTTGTCCTGGTCTGTAATATAGAATCTCGTTAATAACCCTAATAAACAGAAATCTAAAGTGGTACACACTGAATCGTGTGCTGCAAAAGAAGGGAGACTCTCCTGGACCTTACTCACCACTGAACTACTAAATACCTCCCCCTTGCCACTGAAGCAATGCCCTGTTCTTCATTTCTCACTCTGTTCCATTATGCTGTTATATTTCATGTATGGCAAGGGGCAACTTTCTAATTACTGAAGAGCAAGAAGCCTTATATCTGACACTTTCCAGAGAAGACAGGTAGAAACAAATGGTCTATGGATATTAAAGCTGCAAGTCTGTAGGAAGAAATGAGAGGACTTGAAGACAGAGGGGCTTGCATGTTCAGTGATCCCTTCCAGCTATGGAAGCTGGTCTAATAAAAGAGGAGCTCTACCTCTCCTCAGAAAGAATCTTACTGCCTAGAAAGGCTGTTCCTTCTCTACTGCTGAGCAAAACTGAGATTTTATCACGCATTAAACAGATGTGTGAAAGTGACTGGAGGGCACCAGCTCAGCATAAAGTCCAACGGGGAGCTGTGTTATGTCTGTGAAACTGAAGTGATGCTTTGGACTTGCATTGGCCTGCTGAGCAGTAAAGTGAGTTACACTCTGCATGAATCCAAGATTCAAAACTTACCGCTAAGTAGTTTTGCAGGATTTTGTCTGGGCAAAATGAGCCCTGACTAGCAGCAGACTGCCCTGCAATTTCTTTTTATTAAATATGTTTGGAAAAAGAATTTGTTTCCAGATGGAATAATTTTGTTCTTGTCATCCTGATACAGCTCTGGAAACTAAAATGCTCCTTTGAAGGAATTAATTGGGTTTTATTCTTTTTTTTTCTTTTTTTTTCTTCTTTTTCTGACATTTAGGATTAGGTCACTGTTCATCTCCTCTCTACTGCAATTAAGTTTTCCATCTCAGAGAATCCAGAATAACATGGCAATCAATAGTGGGTATGAAATGAAGGTAATTGCTTGCAAAATATTATGACTTTCAACGCAATGTACCTGTTCTAAAAGTTATGGTGGAAAAAAAAATCCACAAATCAACAAAGGGTCAAACCCACAAAATATACATGCATTTTCCAAGCAATCCTTTAAGATCTAAAGTATGGTAGAAAGTCTGCAACCCTGTGCCTGTGATGGAGATGTTGCAGGATTTTTGGCTTATAAAGTGAGCTCTCACACACACAGGTGGCATCTCCCTATTTTAAGATTTTCTTGCCACTTTTTAAACATGCCAAAAGTTCTGCCACAGGGGACATGAATTACCTAAGTAAGTCTGTAATGTCCAAATATTAAAGAATTCAGGTTTGCTAATTCCCACATGCTTCTTTAGTCACCTTCTAATCACAGGTAATTTATTCAGTTCTTGCTTGATGGCCTTCCTATCACTGATCTGGTTCTTGCAGCACAATGAAAACTACCTCAGTGGAAGACATACAGCACAAATTTCAACTACAATTATTCTAAAAGGAGGCCATCTACATTTGTGTCAGTCACTTAACCACTTCCAACACTTGTTAGAATGGATCACCTTCAGGGAAAGCACCTGAGACTTATGGAACACATTACTCTAAGGTTCATTTTACTCAAAAGTAGCCCTAAGTATCCATCAGCACACTTTATATGAAAGTCTGGACAATACCTCAGTATGTTATGAAAAACTTCTGCCATTCACCTTTTCATGCCAATAACAGCAGGTGTTTTTAAGGAGAGTGAACATTAGGAAATATTTAGTGTATTTTTACACTCGTTTAATGTGCTGGAGCAGCTGGAAACAAGGAAAGCAAACATTGAGCAGCCAGCCAGCTCTCCACAACTAACAACTGTTCCATGGACCACAGCTTGGAAACAACAGAGCTGAACAGTCCATCAGATTGAACTGCGATGTAACTCCAGTCACACCAGAGAGTTATCTAAACTTAGGGGGTCAAAAGTACTTTCCAAATACCAGGCCTAGTGTGTACCCTTCTTGTTGGGACAAGACCGGGTATGAGCTGTCTTCTGATGTGCTTTATTTCCTCTGAAATCCCCAGGAACACAAGCAAGACCAAGCAGTGGGATTCTACCCACAGGTCAAAATGCAAAATGCAAAGCACTATGTAAACAGAGGAAGAAAAATATAATGCACAACTGCAAAGGATCCAGGGGTCAGAGTGCACAGCTTTCTGAATACAAGACAACATTCAACAATTTGAAAAAAAAAACAAACCCTCTACATCATTCTGGATTATGTTAACAGCTATAGGTGTGTCTGTAGGAGACCACCATGAAAGTGGCTGTAATGAGGACAGCAAGCATTCCTCTTGTTCACTGACAGACAGCATTCATTTAGTATACAGCAAGAAAAAGTTAACATGAGATACTACAGAAAACCTCATGATCGGAAGGGTGGCTAAACATGGCAACAAGTTACCTGGGAGGAAGCAGGTTGGAATCTATATTGCTGGAGGGTTTCAAGAACAAGTTAGACGTGTATTTGCAAGATAAGCTTGGTCCTGATGTAGATCAGGAGGCTTGGACTAACCTGTGGTTCCTTCCTGCCAAATGATCAACTTTAAGGTTAACATTTCTCACAAGCTCAGATACCTTCTTTATTCTAGAGTTAAAGCATTTGCAACAAAGAATCACAAAAGCACAAAGGCAATTCCAAAGTGTTTTACATTATCTGCATGAACCACTGTTCTTTACATTCCTTATATGAGCCTGCAAAGCACACTGCATCCAACACTTAGCTTTGGAAGCATGTGATACTTTTGTAATAAATACGACGTGGATATTTCTCACTTAAAAATTCCTGCAATGTCTATTTTCCCCCAACACAGAGGAATTTTGAAGGAAAAAAAAAACACATTAGAAATGTGGAAAGAGAAGGTCTCATAAACCACTGGCATTCCCCAGGAGCATCCTCTCCGATATTCCTTTAAGAGTCCTCAGAGTGGCAGCAGTTCAGGCAGAGATTGCTCACAAAAATCATGTTCCATGTGTATAATCCCAGCCAGGGGCTTAGAAGGGTCTTCCAAGCCTGGAAGGTCTACCTGCCATGAGTAGGAAGGTTCTAAAGGAAAATAAAAGTGGAATACACAGCTGTAACTGGCACATGCAGTAGAAAACCTAGGAGTATGCTATTTTTAAATTACAAATGTTAACTGACAGCATCAATTTAAAGAAAAGTATGGAAAGGTATTCAAGGGTACTACCTGAATTTTGTGCTTTTTTACCTTCTTCAAAGACCAGAGGTGGTCTTGGGCAACCTTTACATGAAGTTTCTTCCATGAAAAAGTCCAGGATGTTCCCTGAAGACATTATTCCAAGTACAATATCTCTAGAATGAAAAGATCTACAAACTGCTATCTGTTATGGACCATTTGTGACCAGCACAAGACTTGGCGCTCAGATGAGAAATTCCAGGTTCAGTCACAGGATATGAGCCAGAGTACATTACTTTATCCCTCTCCCTTGGATATGCATAAATAGGGAACAACACTTTCTCAAGCTTTTAATGGCATCACAAGGGTAACATACGGGAGTCACCTGTTGTGAACAAACTTGAAACTACAATAACAAGACCTCTACATCCAGAAAGCAAGCTAACAGCTATCATCTAAACCAGAATGACTGCTAAGTATTCAACATACAGTTGATGGTGTCTGTCTTCTCCTTAGAAGTAAATTGGGACTATTTCATCTGTGCATGTGTCAAGAATCCCAGGATATAATTAAAGATAAACATATCATAGAGTTTATGACATTTGTGGAGGGCAGAAAGCTTCTGATATTAACAGCAAATCAGCACAATTATTTCTGTACCTCCCCAGCATTTCCTTGAGGCCAACACATGCATCCTTTCATACAGGCCAAATCCAGATACTCTCTTGTCTGAAGTCAAAGCAACTTCAATGGGAACTAGAAGCCTCCCTCAAGGTATGTATGCAAAAAATTCATCCATGGGATGTAATTATATCAGCTGACACAAATTCATTTGGCAGACCATCACATGTCTGCAATTCCTAAGCAGCACGCTGGGCAACTGCCCTGCTTATTTTACTCCAGCATAACAAACTAAAAATACAATGCCAAGCAAACTGCAGATCTGATTGCAGCCCATCTGTGTGGCAGGCAGACATTGGTGCTGTGCATGCTGAATGCAGAATCCCTGATCCTAAAACTTTCCCTGCTCTTGGCTCCCACAGCACAGGACATCCCTTCCTGCGTCCCAGCCACAAGATGTCAAGCATGTCAGCAGAGAGCTGAAATGTTATGTCAGATAGCAAATATAATAATTAACAAATTGAGGCTTGATACTCCATCAAGATGTTGAAGTCAGAAACCTTTTGTGAAGGGGTCAGCAGAGCTTCCATGAAAAAAACTCCCCCTGGTTGTCATTCAGGGAGCAACATACTCACTCGCTGCTACCTTGTAGTCACAGGGCAGACATCATTCTAGGTTCTTTTTCACCTGCAATAACTACCATCAAATGTAAAACAAGAGACAGTTCCAGAAATAGCCATTCACATGCTGCCTTTTGCAGTAAATGGTCAATGTAGACTTCTATGCCAAGAGATACCTTCTTGCCACCTGTGAGGGGCTTCAAGCCTAAGTTGGCATGGCAATGTAGTTAAAACCAGTAACATAAGGAGAAAATATCCATCTGTTTATTTCAGATATAATGATTATATATCCTAGGAAAAAAGGGACAGTGTGGGTGGAAAAAAAGGCTGATCTAGAGTTTGAAGTGCCAGGTCATAAGGTTAAAATGGGCCTTGAAAACGCATTTTTTAAAACCCTCTCACTCGCCATGCTGCAAATCATCACACATAATAACATCACTCAAACCAATGCCAAAACCTTGTAACTTGATCAATGTAGGACTTCTATGTTTAAGTTAATTTCCATAGGAGACACAGTGTGGGCTGATCCCCATCACCCTCTTCTACCGAGGCCAATGTGCTCTTGATGGTGCTCACGTAGGCAAAACCGCCAAAATGAGGGGCGGTTAAAACTGCTCAGTTCCCACAGGCACCTCGATGAAGACTGCTTATAGGCTCAGTCTCTAAGAAATATGTCTGCAAGAAAAGGTGTTTCCAGCATTTAGAAGCTAAATATTCATTTTTACAGATTAATTTCTTCCCAACACTATTCCAAGAAGTCAGAAATAGTGAAAAAAAATTTGTTTCTGATGAAGTATGATGATGGATTATGGAGGCAATAATTTCAATGAAATTCTCACAATATAGGAAGAGGGGGAAAAAAAAAGGTGAAATGGGAAGGAACTAATTTTAGGTCAAACCCCTGTTTTGCGGGGTTTTAGCTGGCAAGCACTAGAGACTGGACTAGAAACTTCAGCATAACTACCCAGATGCAAAGCTTTTATGCCTACAGCTTAGGTCTCTGCATGCTCTTTGAAATTACTGGATGGAGAACATGATTTCCATTCTACAGCAGATTTTGGCCTCCTTACTTGTTCTTTTTCAAACAGAGAAGATAAAAAAAATTAAGCCCCTTTTTCTAAAATGGAAACAACGTGCAATTTCCGGTTGGATAACAGAAAAAGGTTGTTTCAGTGAAGTAAAAGGCTTTGTTTCATTAATTCTACAGGGTGATTAAGGTAGAGTAGCCACAGCCTTGGTCAGGGTGATAGCTTCTCTTCTTGGGTTGTCCTCAAGATCAGCTCTCTATTATTCTTTCAAATGTGAATTATCCAAGTGTTTCTGAATACTAACTTAAAAATAAATGTCAAACAAACAATTCAAAAGGATAAAGGAAAAAAGCAAAATGGTCAAATTGATGAACAATTCCCAAATTCAAATATTCTTATAAAGTGAGAAATTTCCCACAATTTTCCTGACATTTTTCTGGTGAATTTTTCGCTGAAAGGCAGGCCTACAAAACACTCATATTTTTATGAAAGTACAAACCAACAAAAAACAGTTCCAACTAAATCTTTTCAGCCATCTCAAGCTCTAACATACCTCCCCACTAAGAGCAGGAAAACATGTCATTTACAATACTGGAGTTAAAAGATACCACAAAGAAAGGAGGAGAAGAATTTTATCTTTGTGGGTTTGGGTTTTTTTTTAAAAAACTTTGTTACTTCAAAGACAATTTCTACCACCAGCAAGACAGCTGTTTGGTGAGTCCGGCTCCTTGTGTACTAAAAGGAAAAGCAAGAGCCCACCACCAGTTCACACCGACATGAAGAACCACAGCATAGTCCTTCTCTGCTGATGCCTACCTAGCTCATGTTCTCCCACAGCTGAGGCCTTAAACCAGCATCTATGCAACAAAGGTCCCCCTCACCCTTCTCATGCCACAGCAGCTCCCTGCACCATGCAGGAGAGAGGCAGCAGCGTTGCGCTGCGGTGGGGTGACTGTTGCCAGTAAAGACAAGGTTTGCCAGGCCTATCTGCTGGCATGCTGCCAAGCCCCCACCAAGCATTGTCACCCTTCCCACCACACGATGCAAGGGACATGGTTGATTCACAGCACAGAGACGGGTCTGAAACACTTCTCATAACAACAAGTCCATTCAACACCACGTGACTCAACAGGGTCTATTTTGACAGTATACACGGACAGATGTGTATTTCAGGGAGCAGGGGTTACCTCTTCTGGTTCATTGAAGCTAGCTGACTCCATTCGTTTAGGCAAGGGTTGTAACAATGGGCAGCCGAAATCTCCTGGCTGGTGATCCTGTAGCCCCCAACGATGAACAGGTAGTTGTCCAGCATCGCCGACCCATAGCCTCGGACGTTCACCAGATCAGGGGGCAGGTTGTTGGCCAGGGGCAGCCACCTGTCTGCTTGCTCATCATACCTCAGCATAGACCAGGGGGCTTCTACCTGAGGGTGACAGCCTGAAGGCAGGCCCAGGGCGGCGGAACCCATGAAGTCCCCAATGGCTACAAGGGTGGCGGTGCCCCTCATCCGCCTCTCCCTCAAGTGCTGCTGGAGAGCATGGGGCAGGAGGAGATGCGGCCGGGCGTCAGGCCTCCGCAGCACCTGATGGTAGTGGGTGGCCATGAAGTCTAGACAGGCATCGTGCAAGTCCTGAAGACCGTAGACCTGAGCCAGACGATGCAGCTCGAAGCAGTTGCCCAGCCTCACCTGGGAGAGGAGCAGGCGGAGCAAGGGGGTGACCTGCAAGTAGGAAGCTGCCTCCACCAGCTCCTCCAGCAAAGGGGGCTCCTCATCGCCCCCTTCCTCCTGCTCTAGCCTGGCCAGGCAGGAGGTGTTGATGAAGTCCAGCACCAACTCCAGGCCTAAAGCACTCAGGCCCCCGCGCAGCAGCTGCTCCTCCTGGCCCTGCCCTGCCTCCCGCATGCCCGAACGGTACAGAGCTCGGAAATAGTCACTCTGCTCGATCAGCTTCCTCTTGCACACCGGGTAGCACTTG
>VZTU01018364.1:157550-188673 GCA_013400835.1 Zapornia atra
AAAAAAAAAAAAAGCCCGAAAAAAAAGCCCTAAAAAGGCAATGTTGAAGCGCTCAGGCGACGGCCGGGACTCCCCGCGCTGCCCGGCTGCCCGCCGGGGCCATCAGCGCCAAGCGCACCCGCCCGCCCACTGCGCCCGGGCCCTGTGCTGGGGAGGGGGGACTGTGGAGCTGATGTGCGTGTCAGGGTCGCGGTCAGAGATGCCCAGTGCTCGGCTCCAGGGTGCGGTGACGGGGAAAACTTGTAGCGATTCCCTGCCTCCCCCTTCCCTGGCACTGCCAGAATTGGGCCAGGATCGCAGCTCCAGCCGGCAGCTCTTAACCTCTTGCCATAAATGTACTTCTGCATCCCTGGGGCGGGGGAATATTCTCGAATCACACACTCACGGAAAAAAAATTACGGTGTGTGTGGTGTGTGTGCGTGTATTTGTGCATGGCCGGAGAGGAAATAGTCACTCTGCTCGATCAGGAGGCAGGAGCGGCACAGTCCGCCTGATACTGTGGCATCTCGACACTGGCGTTCACTAACAAAGAAAGGCAAGAGAAAGAATCCTCTGGCACATCTAGTGCAGTTGCAGGATTTAAGAACATAAAGTATGATTTATAATTCCTTTGTGACCTTCCTGGTTCCTCCTGCACAAGGCCCTCTGTTGCAGCTCTTGTTTTAGCATATAAAGGTTCACGAGGGCATGTAGCAATAGCACAAGGGGTAGCGGTTTTAAACTAGAAAAGGGGAGATTTAGGGTGGATATTAGGAAAAAGTTCTTCAGTTTGAGGGCAGTGGATCACCGGAACAGGTTGCCCTGACATGTAGAGAAAGCCCCATCCCTGGAGATATTCAAGGTCAGGCTTGAAGGGGCTCTGAGTGACCTGATCTATTGAAGATGTCCCTGCTTACTGCGGGGGGTTGGACTAGATGACCTCTAAAGGTTCCTTCCAACACATTCTATGATTCTATATAACCTGTTCTACTCTATCTTTTCTATTTAAACTAGGTCGCTGTAATAGAACACCTATGTTCTTCATGAGCGTGACTGATCTACATACCAGGGCCCTGACTTTGACAGTAACAAGGAAAGAGCAATTTAATAACTGAGCATCTTGGGCATGGATAAAGTAACCATTTTGCTGTTTGCCTTGTTTCATCATCTTGCTTTTGAAGGGCCCATTTAAAGTTCCGAACTCCTTTTATATAAGATCTCAACCAGTTCCAAAGAGCAACCTTCAGCAGCCTCAGTCCCTAACACCTCTCATTTCCTCTTTCCTTCTAATGAGTTTCACTGTTTGCTTGTTTTGTGTTCCTCTTTCATTCTCCTCAATATTTAGTTAATTTTCAGATTCTACTTTACTGTTTGTCCTTGAGGAAACATTGCATCATTTGGCTTTCAGAGTTTCTTACACCTAGCTGGAAATGAGTTTGAGCACTGTCTGTTTTTTAACTCCACCTCCTGTTCAGCCTTGAAAAGATCACACACAACAATTGTCTTACCACCTCAGGAGTCCAACCCATATTTCCTTCTCATACTTTAATTCCAATAGGCCGACATTTCAAGCCACTGTAATCATTCATACTCCAGAGGTAAACAGAGAGCTTGCGTTCGTCGTGGCCGTTAAGCTCCCCTGTTGGAATACAGTATGATTGCCAACATGGTGGTATGATTGCCATCTTTAGACATCTGTTTCAGAGTCTCATGTGTTTGATGTATTGGTAAGTTACCTCCTAATTGGTGAGTGATTTTTTCCATGTAGTCGGTTACGATAAGTTCCGTTCCCTCAAAGTGTTGACACTGCAGCCTGGATAGATGGAGTATTTCTTGTGTTGCTCTCTCTGTCTTTCTCTTGCCTATGTGCCTGCACCTGCCACTCTGCCAAGGATTCTAAGTCCATCTTCCTCACAGTCCATGAGGTTTTTAATACACTCAATCAGTTTTGTCATGTACTAGTAAGTACTTTCTTCCTGCCAGCAAACTCTGGAGAGCACTGATTTCTGAGTGCTGTCACTCACAAAAGGGGTCAGCAGTACGCTTTGTTGAATGGCTGCTTTTGCAAAAAGCCTAAATGTTTCCATACCCAACTGTTTTTACTAGACTGATTGTCAGCTGTTGGTGCTTTATCCAGGCTTAGGGCTGGGCAGTTGTATTAAGTCAGAGCATGCTGACAGGGCAGGTCCCTTGATTTTTTACTAGGCTAATCAGTCAGTCTGTATGGCGTGCTTACATAGTACTTACACTGCAAATGCGCCAAGGCAAAGGACTACCTTGTCATTACCTGTTTGTAGAGATAATTTCATCTGCCTCCCAGTCCACAGCTGCACTGTTTTATGCTATGATCATTAATACTTAGTTATACTGGAATCAAAGAAAAGGTCTTGCTGTTTCACCAGACATCATCTTGGTTGTTCTTCAGAGATTAAGACATGTATTTCCCAGAGTTAAATATGGAACTCTAGTGCTAGAGCTACAAGGTAAAGATCTATAGTTAAGAGCCATTAAACACTCGCATGACCTTTGAAACAAATATGAAAGACTATCACTCTATAAGAACACACCAAAGTACGAAGGAAAATGAAAACAAGTTTGCATTATGGAAGATATTAAATGTGTGTGACAAAAGAACGTACCTTGAGGGACAGGACAGACTGAGAGGAAGACAAGGGTAACTACACTCAGCTTTTCGATACCTAGCTTTTAGAGTTTGGCTTCTGGAGCAAAATTTTCAAGCTGTTTTAGAGAATTCAGGTCTCTCTTTACAGTGCCTGAGAGACAAATTTATCTCAAGGAAAAGGATTCTCCAGTGCCAACAAATGAAGCGGGAAGGCACCGGAGAGTGTCAACAAGAGCTCTCTTTCTCTAGAGTCAAGATGGCCATTTCTGCTTGGGATTCACAGTCTAGACACTTTTTCCTGTGCTTGGTGCCTGAACTATTTTCTTGTACTTTCTGCCTGAGTTCTGTCCAAGCTTGAAGAGAGATTGCTCTTTTCTTTTAGAAAGACCTGGAAATGGAAGAAGCTCTTTTATACAGCAGCAACATTGTAATAGACCATTCAACCATGATATGGAAAACCTAAGCTTCTGACCCTTTCTCTGCCTGGGCATCTATTTCTGTAGCACTCTGACTTTTCCAGCATAGCAAAAATGAGGAAACACGGACTCAGGAGGAGCTACTGCTACAATGGCAGGAAAAGCAAAGCCAGAGACAACTAGACAGAAGTAGCATTCTCCGATTTGCATGGAACTCAGCTCATGCTTCCTGACTGACAAGGGATGTGTACGGGGCTGGAGCAAGCCTGCACTGTGTGTGTGCCATGACTGAAGCCTGCTTACACTTGAGATTCATTTGAAGTATTTAACACTGCTTAGAATTACTGAGAAAACCATGGTCACTTGTTTTTCCTCTGTGAACCACTCAAAGGGTTTGTATGGTAAGCTGGATGGGTTTCCAGACCGGTAAGGTCACAAGATGCAGCAGACGAGGGGTAGCAGAAGCACCACTGAATGGGAACCAGGATGACAAATGCTTCTCTTGGCAGGAAACCTGGTTTGCAATATACAAGAAATATACGCTGAATTTCTTTGTGGGTCTAGCCCAATATCACACAAAAATGTGCAGCAGAGGAGAACCAAACATTTAAGCACCAGTATAGTGCCTAAAGGAAGACTGCAGTGGGTTTGTGTTTGCTTTAGGCAAGCCTTATCTTGATTCAACACAGGGACATTAGATAATACATGAGAACCAGAAAGTAACACCAAAGGACCACATATGGGACCAAAAAAAAATTAATAAATAAAAAAATCCTTTGCCTTATTAGTCTAAAATGAAATCTTGAAGCAAATCAAGGGATATTTAAAATGTACATGCTATCTAACATAAAATATAAAGTGCCACATTCCTCCCCCTGCGACGCCAGGGAATTGTTCTGTACTGCCAGGGAACTGTGTATTTGCAATAGTGGAATTACTCAGGAGAGGAAATAGGTTTTTGGAAATGATTCACCAACTGCTGCCTTTGTTTAGTATTTTCCTTGTCACAGGATACAAACTAAGCATCTGTGGAACATAGGAAACATCCTGCAGTATTTCAGCATTAAAAATATCAGCGTTCTAAAGGATCTTGGCCTTTCTGAGAGGAACTGACTGGAGCATAATTTTATTTCGGCTGAAATCTCTATAATTTGTGAAGGATGAGCTGCTAAATAAATGCAGTTTCTTCTTTTTTATTTTTTTTCAGATTTGCAGCCAAACAAAGCTGCAAATTCTTACCTAGTGCCATCAGTAATACCATTAAAAAAATAAATAAAGCACTTCCATTTCTAATAGCACTTGTTTAGACTTTATTCACTATTATTTTCTATTTATTTTTTCTGCTTTTGATGTAGTATTTAATATTTATGCCTCACAAAAACTCTATGTTGTAACACTACTGAAAAAATACTTGGAGTGGTAGTTTTTTGGAATGCTGATTATTTATTATCAAGTACTTATCCTTGCTTTAGTAAAATTTAATGAGTCATTAATATTAATATATCTGAGCTCTCTCTGGGCAGCAAAAAGGCTGTTTCAGTAGTCTGTGTAGTAGTGGGCATTCTCTGTGGATCACCAGCAAGTTTAGTCACCAAACAGCAGAATGGAGGCACCAGCATGTATATGGTTACAATGGCCGTTCATTCTGTTCCCTTTTTGTATGCCAAAGACCCAGTCAGGAATTTCCTTGAAACTCTCTCAGGTGAAATAAGTATTCCCTGATGAAACCTGAGTGGGGGTCAGGCTGCTGGAGTGCTCTGCCTGCTGCTGAACCTCCTGTTAGGGATGTTTGCTCTGCAGAAATGCATCGTGCATCCCTAGCCAGAATTTTCTTGTGTAGCCCTCTAGTTGAGAGTAAACTTGATGCTTTTAAGACAGCATATATATTTAAATCCTGGTGCAGACAGGCAGAGCTGAATTTTAGTACATAATAACTAGGTAAGATGAATGGTAATCCACATGGAAGACTTTCACTAAGTATCCAGCTGTATAAAATCCATCACAATATTGAAACTCCATCCCCTTTGCCTAGTTTCGAGTTCTGCCATAAATCAGCATTCATTCATTAGTGTTTGCTAAACATTGTGCCTTTTGTCATAAACCTTGGCTCAAGTTAACATGCGTGCCAGTAGATTTATATTTGTATAGAGCTAATCTGGCTAAGATTTCTGTTGTTTTTTGTTTGAACACACAGATTCCAGCCTTCGTGCAGAGTTAGTCTGAAGCCAAACTCCCAAAGAATCTTAGGGCCTGGCAGCCCCTTTGAAACAGAGGTTTAAAAAATGGTTTGCACGCAGTCCCAGGAACAGAAATGGTAATATTTCACCTCTTCTTTCCATGTTTCTGGGATGGGGCTGAAACCAGAATCTTGAACCTAACTGTCCCAAACATTGGAGGTCAGATTCATTAAAAAATTGATATATTGCTCCAAACCAAAATCTGACCACTAATAGCTGTTTTTGACAAAATGGTTCTCTCAAAAAAATGCTGGTTTGTTGGACTTAAGACATTTTGAAAGCATGACTTGATTTCAAGGAAATTTTAAAGGAGAAAGAGAGTGAGTGCAGCATTTCAATGATGTTAAAAAGATAGGTTTTTCCAAAGTACTTACTTTTCATTATTTCAGGATTTCATTACATTAGTATTTTATAAGTTTTATACTACAATCGCGTTACAGTGACATATTCTGGTGTTATCAAAATAGGAAAAATGTTGACCTTAACACTGCTGTAATAAAGGAAAAAGACATGTGCGTATGTAAGAAAATCAAGATTTTCACACAGGCCTGCAACTTGATTTGTTCACATGGAGCACAACACAAACACAGACCTCTACTGACTTCAGCAGGGATCATTAGGGCATTATGCTGTACCTTTGATTAAGTAAGCTTATCAATGTCCAGAGGGGGTCATAGGCAGGTTCATACCTCACCTGGGAAACTCCAGGCCTTGGTCTTCTCAGCTGGTAGTTGTCATCTTTCAACTGCTCGGCCAAAGACAACCTAAAGCACGAATGATTTAGGCTGACATGTTTGAATGCCTGTTGCAGAGAAGTGTTTTACACAGTTAGTGCTGCTCTCTTCCCATGCCTGAGCCAGGCTGAGCTTGTGCTAGCACCAGTCATTTGCTGTGTGCTTCTGCGTCATCGTGGCAGCACCAAGGAGCGTTGCATTGCTGCGTCTGGGCCTTGGGGGGTATCTCTCGCTTCTCTCCCATAACCTACTTGGGATAGAGAAGATGCAGACAGGAGGCCTGACTGTCCTCCTTCATCCAGTCTGCATTTACATGAGGGATGTGTCCCTCTCTGGTCATACTGGCTTAGCCACCACTGATGGAAGAAAGGAGAAGCTACCACAGACAGGCACTAGCCTTGGCTGGGACACAGCAACTAACACCACTGTCTCCCATAGTGGTTCGAACAGCACCAATGCCTAAGCTTTGGCTTGACCCAGGACATCGGTTGTCCTCCCCTCTTAGGGCTCAGTGAGGACTTCAAGACATTCAGCAGAGAAGCACGGGACAATGACAGTGTGGAGAACAGGTGACCCATGTACAAAGCCCATGTGCAGTGTAGTTTTAGACGTGCTCATCTGACTACAGAATCAAAGCCTTGGCATTTTTCGTCCTTTCTGGGAATGCTGTCCTGTACTACATAGATTCTCTTTCTGGTCTTTACATATTCTGAGTACTATATTGCAGTCCATATAGCCAAAATAATTCCAAATATCAAGATAGATTTATTACTTTACGTGGGAAAAGTGTCTACTTTTGTTTGTATCTGGCAAAAAAAGAGTTAATGCCTGATGATGAATCCTTTGTGCTAGGAAGCTCTTGGATTGTGCCATTATCACTGCCAGCCCAGGTGGAAAAACTTCAGGTACTGTTTCTGTTTATAAGAAGAATCGTGAGAAAGATCATTCTCTTTCTTTGTGGCAGAGACATCTATATCTCTTTTACTGAAAGGTCTGCAAAGACACCCCATGCTCTCATAGAAAACAGGCAACTGCTTTTTTGTTTTCCAGGAAGAAATTTGAGAAGACCGATGAAAAGAATAAATAAATAACATGAAGTACTCGTCTGATACTGGCCAGAGACTCGTTACTAACATAACAGTCTCTTGATCCCTCCTTGCAGAGCACATGGAACAGTCGGTCACTGGTTTGCAGGTAAGACTCGGGCATTTCCTTCTTGCAAAATGTGATTTAAAACTTCAGCATTAAATTATATACAGGCATTTCCAGTAGAACAGTCAAACTGAAATTATGGGGGAGCTGGCAAAAGACTCTGAAATGGAATAGGCAGAACTTTTTAGTTTTTAAGGGAAATGGTCTAATGTAGCCATTTATTTACTTATTTATTTCAATTCTTCTATATTTGATTAAATAAAAAGTTTGCCTGCAGAGACAGAGAAGGGAGAAACAACGACAAGCAATGAAAAGGAAAAAGGGCTTCTCAGCTGAAGCACACAACAGAACAGAGTGAAAAGATGAAGGTACTAAGACCAGCAATGTGTGTATTGGAAAACACTGCCAAAAAAAAGAAGAGATTTTAAATATACATTGAAAACTCAGAGATCTGTATACAACAGGCCTATTTTTTGCAAATACATAATTAAATATTATGCACAGTGAATACTCTCCCTTAATTTGTTTTGTGACTGCCTCAGTGGAAGCAACAGGTATTTGAGAGTTTGTTCTTTTAATAAAAACATGATGCTAGAGAAAGACTTACTGAATGATCTTAAAGATGCTTAGATGTTCAGGCATGTTCGTATCTACTCTCAGACTTTATATTAATGTGTGGACAAGCCCCATGAAATCAAAGAAATCGTGTGGTATTTCAGGTCCATCTAACTGAAGTAAGTCATAGGGTTAGTCCTTTTTTCTTCTTTTTCTTTTTCCTGAAAAGGAAGAAGTAAGCATATTTGTTATCTGCCCCTACACTTGGCTATGTATCAAACATACAAAACCAGAGGAATTGAGACAGTGTAATCTTCATATAACTACAAATGCATATACCATTAGAACTACCTATTACTTCTAATTTTTTTTCTCATGCAAATAATTCTATTCATTTAAATTGACTAAGCTTTACCCAATATAAATACTTGCTTTGTGTCACTTTAATCACCTTCTTAAATGCTTCTCCAAATGATTTGGAATTGTTTAGATTTCTCTTATTAGAGATATGGGAATAGTAGGAGTGAGGAAGGCAATCAGAAATCAAATTTTTTGCATGCAAGTCTTACAAAACAAAACAGAACCAAAATTCATACTAAATGCTGAAGGTAATGCCAAAATATAGGCGTATCTTTCAAAATTTGAAGTGTGTCCCTTATCAGGTGATGCTTTGGAGTATTTGAAAGCTGAAACAAAAAATACACTTTCAGTAGTGCTTGTGGCAATGGTAGGTAAATGCCTAAAATAAATATCTCTGTGCAGCCCACTGAATGCAAGCTAACTGGAGTACTGGAACTTAGGTATGTAATAATTTTCACAGAGATGAAAATAAAAACTAAAGCACATCAAACTATCAAAACTAAATAAAATAATTCAAGTACCAAGAGCTGGCTTTCAGGACAGAAGCGTAAAGAATTGCCCACTCACTGATGCTCTTCCTTACAATTTAATTCACATATTCCCCATGACAGAAACACAGTCTGCATGAAAGCAGACATTGACTTGGAATACTCCTAATTTTAGCCAAACGTTCCACTGAATAAATAAATGCCTTCGTCTTGCTATTGGATCAACAGGCATTAACCTACTCTGAACTTTATTAATTACTAGGAAGTTCTGTAAGGAACAAAATTGTGTATGTGTCAACTTATTTCCAAACTGTGGTCCTTTCTTTGCAAAACAAACACCAGCTATAATGGCTAAAGAATTCGAATGACTTTGAAACTTCCCCCCTTCCCCTTTATCTTGAAAGTAAAAAAAAAAAAAAAAACCCAACAAAAAACCTAGCCTAAAATATTTGTATATTCAACACAATTTTTATTGTGGACAACTGTATTCCTATGTAATTATCTCAACCTCACTGTGTAGTCCACTGAGTTTAAATCAACTCATGCATTGTAATGTTTTAAAACCTTTCTCTGTGAAAGGCATATGGAAGTGGAAATCAGGGATCAAGCTGGGTCCTTTTAAGAAAAAAAAAAGTACTTGGGAGTTTTAAGTTTCAGACCAGGTGCTTGAAAAATGGCCTCCCTATATGCCAACTATCTTTTCTTTCTTTTGCTTTCACAGGCCTTTCCCAAGCTTAAACAGAAGCAGAAAAAAAACATGCAGACTGCTCAAAATTCTTGAACTTAGTAGAGGGAGGACTTCAATTACCTGTTTGGTCCAGAGAAGAATGCAGGTTACAGCCTTCTCCAGTCACATTCACCTACTACTTAGATCTTTACAAATAAAATCCTATTATTCTTGCAACCAACCAGAGTAGGGAAGGTGAACAAATTTCCATCTCTGGCTGTCAGGGTTAGATAGTTCAGGTTTTTTAGTAAAGAAGGAAACTGTATTTGCAGACAGCAGATAATTCAAAAAGTGTTAAGAAACTAAACTGAGCTGTTTCTTCAGTGTTGAGTGTAACAGTGTGCCTGAACAAAGCTTCAGCCCTACCTGCTCTCAAGTGACGGTCCTGCATACTTTCAGAGCTGAGCTGAAACAATATGCTGAGCTTACCGGTACTCACCACGTGTTAAGGCTGCCAGCCTAGCTTGGTCTTGGAAGGGCAAGGGACATAAACTGGGGACCAAAGAAACAAGCTCTCTGAACAACTAAAACCAATCTGTGCCTTTTGCCTCTCAAAAACTGTCTCCAAATAATTGAGAACAACAATAAAAACTGTTATAATGGGATGTAGCTCATAAGATGGCAGCTTCCTTCCAGCAGTTACCCAAAAAACATCATGGGAACTCGTTCAAAAAAGCATCCCCTGGCTCCTTTCCCTGTCAGTACTGGCAGTATCCTCACCACTCCAGAGATGGTCTGTTAAAATGCTGATCCACCCTTCAGTGCATCCATGGAGTAGAAAGCGTGCTGACTAAGCCTGTTACACTGAAGAAATGTTTCTGCTGGTGGCGACAGCAGAAGTGCTGCTGGTTCTGGGTTTGGCTGTGGAGTCAGACTCTCTCTGCTCACCCACTACCTTTTACAAAAACTGCTGGATTCGGCGCTTCCCAGGTCTTCTGATCGACCTGCAGGAATCACAGAAGAGAGGAGCCCAGGTGCTGAAGATCTATGCAGAAGCTTCACCCCAACAGTGCAGTAGAACGTGCTGCCTTCTGAAGAATGGTGAGTGCTTATTATCAAGATTATGGAGTACATTAAAATTTACATCAGAAAATATAAGGAAACTCATGTTGGGTGTTTTTTTGAAGAAGAAATAATGCCCCTCCACCCTCCACGTTGTAACTGTTCCCCCATCTTCAATCCCATAGACAAGAATTTGGTAATATGCATTTTTAAAAAGACTACACCAGAAACAGGTGAACATCTTAGGGTCTGCTTTGAAATTTTAGATCTCTGTTACACAGCTTGTGGGCAGTGCCAGCATTTAAACAATATTCAGTATCCGCACCATCTACTCTCATAGAGAAAAACCAGTGACACTGATTCCAACAGGACTCCTCTTCATGGAGTGAGGTACTAGACTTTGACATGGTGAGGGGGAGTTTGTTCTTCTCTGAAATATAAGAACATTCATTTTCTTGGAAAAAGGACTCTCTCTCTTATTCTGTGTATACACCATTTTTCTGGTGCAACCCAAGTATAACATTATTATGAACAAGAAAGTTATAGTAATAAATAATAACAGTTATTTAGCTGGGAACCCCTTTTCCCTAGACTTGTAAACTCAGATTCAGTATAAAAATAAGAAAAAAAAAATTGCTTGTCTTTAGCCCAAGACTGTATGTTCTCTATATCATACCACATTGCTAAGCTATAGGAGTGAATATATTTTAGGAGTGGATGTGAAGTGTGTGTCTGTGGTGCCTAAATTTGACTGCAAACTGAGAGGACTTGAAAGGGTTTTGGATATAGAAGATGAAAGAGAGATACTAGTTAATAAAAACAGTCAATATAAATGTTGATGAAATTCTGAATTATGAGCAAAAATATGACCTGGACAACCTTACACTGACATAACTAATTTAACTACCAGCAGCATTCCTGGGAAAAGTCAACTTCTGTCTTAAATATTATGAGGAAAGAACAATTATATACATTTCAGCAATGTTCTTCCTATTTGGAAGACAAACTCTTTCTCATGGGATGGGATACCTTACAGAGATAAACCATAGTAACACGGAATCGCTTTTTCATAATATTACATAGTGGAGCACAATTTTTTTTTTACAATCTTAACTAAAATCAGAGACATTAGATGGCATTTCAAAGATAAGGTTTAAATCAGCTTGTGGTTTCCTTATAATGTAGCCACTATCAGAAATACTATTGCTAATAAATGTCCTAATTAAGATTTCAAGAAACGTTGATAGGAATTTTGGAATGAGAATTTTCTTTCTTGGATTCCCAGTAATAGGACAGTTGCTGAAAGCTATCCTTATAAGATTAAAAGAAAAATTTTAAAACAAGAAATAAACCATGCTCTTTGTATCTTCTCAAACCAATGCAAATTATCTTTAAGCACACTATTTTCAAGTACTTTTCCTGACCAAAGAACTATCCTTCCTTGAAAAAAAATAGGCTTGTTACTTATTTTTCTTACATGATTTTATGCAATAAAATCCAGCACAGATCCCAAAGAAAATATATCCACAGAAGCAAAGTTCTTCAGATGAGATTTTTTTTTTCTACCTTTTAATGATGTTTTCATAAAGCATGCAAAGTAATCATAAAAATGAAACACATTTATAATTATGTTGTGCTAAAACCCAGAGTTTCTAATGACAACAGACCTTTGCGTAAACTTGGAAGACTGGAAAGGTTTCAAAGATCTCACTCCTCCCTTCAAAAAAATACATGTATTTTCAGGTGGTTTATATATTCTTAAATAAGAAACCTACATGGCATTCATGTATCACATTAAAAAAGCCCAAACATAAAATATATTATTAGCATAAAATATCCATTCTTTGACAAAATCCAGTACTGGGTCTGAAGGCAAGGAAGCATAATGCTACATGTAATGCAAGTGAAGAACAGTTTTCTATTGGAAGAAAAATCATCCATGTGAACAAATATCTGAAAACTGTCATTTTTTTTCAAGCAACGATTTCAGTAATACCACACTGTCAGTGTTTGCAGAGTGAGGATCCTCAAACAAAAGATATCACAGAAAAGCATGTATGGAATAGGTAGTTCAAAGAAATATTTGAAGGGTTTTTTCTTTTAAACTGTTAACTTATGCTAAAAATTATGCAAGATTTTACAGATGCCTAGAAATATTTATTTTAAATTTATTTTTAAAAATTTATTTTAAATCAGAATTATTTTCTTTAAAATTGTCGCTGGATTTTAAATTCCTTTATCTGTAAAAGCCAATGTTTCTTCATAGATCACCTGTAGAAATGCCTGTAGCACTTAGGAAATAGATCAAAATAATTATGTACTGGCTAAATATGCTTCTCTAACACTACAAGACGTTTCTAATCTTTTGAAGAAAAATATAAATGAATATATAAATATAATATAATAAAGCCAGAACTTTCTATAATCCCCGTAAGATTATCATTCTGTCTTCCACAAGTGATGTTCTTCTACTGTTTGGATAATCATAACCTTTGTCCTTCATAAATATCTACTCTAAACTCAAGTTCCTATGACAGAGAAGTGGAAGCTCATGAAGCCTAACTAGATGTAGGTATAGGACATGAAAATTATATCAGTGAAAGAAAAAATGCTAATTATCATCTTTGATTTAACTTTGATGATAAATAGTATCTTAACCTTGCTATCATTAGCATTTAGGATTGCAGTTTTACTGGCAAATATTATTGGTTTTGTTTCAGGTAGGCAGACAACCTTCATCTTTGTGAGTAGCTAAAAAAACCCCAACAAAAGACAACATAAAATCTGCCATGAATATGGAGGTAACATTCAATGTGGGTAAAATGAAATTCTACCCCCAAACATTGTATGACTGAACCAAAACCTAATACTGATCCCACTCCAAGTGCATTGATATAATAAAATCAATTTTTGACTTGATATACTGACTTGAGATTTTGATGTACCGTAACACTCTGAGAGAAGAATCTTTCCTGCTTTTTATATACTGGGACTCTTAACTGTATTTTAGCATATACTTTCAATCTAAATCTTAAACCACTAGGATTTGTGCATCTATGTACTTTCAAAAATTGGATTTCATTGACAAGTTATTTTTTCATTATTACTTTATCCCTGCTTTCTGATGTGGGAAGATAAAAATGAACTTCCAGACATAAATGAAGAACTGTCTAAACTACTTTGTTCGTAGAAGTACAGCAGCCCAAAGGCAGACAAAAACAAATGGGAAGTGGCAGCAGGGCAGGATGTCACTTCCTTATTGTAGATCAGGATGATTTTTTTAATAGTCTGGGTGAAATGGATGGATGCTGTCCAGATTCAGGTAGACAGATCCACTACACAACAACAAACTCCTCAAAGTTGTCCGCTATTACAAGTTCACTTTTAGAGATTGCCCACTCACTGCATCTGAGTCATGGAGGAAGAAAACTGGTAGAAGGACAACAAGCTAGGGCATTTTAATTTTATTTAAACACAGACACATTTAGAATTCAGATGGCTGTTCTAGTCCTTTTCTCCAGATGTAAAGCACATAATTTCTACTTGTACAACACTCCCTTCTTGGAAGTGTTTGGGGCCAGGCTGGATGTTGCTCTGGGCAACACAGTCTAGTAGAGGGTGTCCCTACCCATGGCAAGGGGGTTGGAACTATATGATCTTTGAGGTCCCTTCCTGTGGAGAAGTGGCTAGGAGAGCGTGTGAACGGAGTCTCTGTACAGAGTACAGAGAGGCCCTGGCAGAAGGAGAGTGCTGTAAATAATAAGAGGCCTTAGCGATGGGAAAGTGTTGAAAGTAAGAAACAAAGGCAGGTGCTGTGGCCTTGAAGATAGCACTGGCTTGTGCTGAGCCAGAGGCTGGGGGTAGGGAGCACGCATCCCCCCCGTGCCTTGCGCGTGGACAAGTAATGAGGTAACTAGAAGTTTTCACCAATCTGTATAATTGTAGGCAAAGAATATAGCCAATTAGCCAATGCCGGGTGTGTAACCGTCCCTATATCTTGCCTGTGCTAGTACAATAAAGTGAAGCTGAAGTCACTCACATTGAGTCAAGCTGTGTTTCCCCGTGCGATGGGCACCGAACTCTGAGGGATCCGCGGCACCTTCCAACCCTAACCATTCAATGATTCTGTGGTACTTTTCTGACTGAATGTCAGTTTGGATGATGTCCTGGTTTCAGCTAGGATGGAGTTAGTTTATTTTCTAGCAGCGGATGGAATGCCGTGTTTGGGAGTTGTGATGGGAGCAGTGCTGATAGCACCCTGATGTTTCTAGTTGTTGCCAAGCAATCAAGGACTTTTTCAGTTCTTCATATTTCTAACTAACAAGAAGGGAGGGGGGACAGCCAGGACAGGTGAGCCGAACTGGCCAAAGGGGGTATATTCCATACCAATTACATCATGCTCAGTATAAAGGGGGGGCTGGGGGGAGGAGAAGCAGGCAGCTCCAGGATGTGTGGTTTTTTGGGGACAGTCCGGTTCCGGGACGGCTCTGGGCTGCACGGCCTAAGTTGTGTGTTTCAGTGAGAAACTGCATCGTGTATCACCAGTTTCATATATTTTGTGCTCTAAAGTCCTGTTATCATTGTTATATCTATTTTCTTTTTCTTTTCTGCTATTTTAGTAAACTATCCTTATCTCAACCCGCGAGGTTTCGGTTTCTAGGATTTGGGGTTTTTTTCCCTTTCCCTTCCCTCTCCTCCCCCCACCCCCAACTTTCCTCCCTCTTCCTTTTAAAGAACAAGCGACTGTGTGGTGCTCAGCTCTCAGCTGGGGCAAAACCACCACAGATGATAATGAGAGAACCACAGATTTAAAGTACTAAGGAGCTGCCTCGTACTAATAATCTTCTGATGTTAAATGATGTAACATACAAAATGCAATGGCTATTATGCTGATAAGCTCAACTTTATTCTTTTTGCATTGCAGTTTCCTGCAATTTAGCAGTGTTCTACCATGGAGCCATTCATGAGAATATAAATTGCCTGCACTTGTCTTGCCCAGCGTTGGAAAGTTGCATACTAAAGGCTAGAATCAATGCCATTTTGTACAATATCACAACAGGTAATCGAGCATTTCATTTATAAAGGCTGAAAACAGCAACTATAGGAAATGTTAAAATTATACTTGGTCAGTTGCTGTGCCAGAAGATCTTAAGTAAAATGCAATACTAAAAAAAAATTTTTCTTTTTTTTTTTTAACATACCTATTTCTGAATACTTTCCCCCTTTCTTCCATTATGTGAGTGCATGAGAAAGGACCTTGATTTATGCTCTGAGAACCTAATCATTACTATGGTTGGGGAAAATACTGCACCAGATCTGAGAGATAAGGCTGCCCCTGCTCCATGCCCCCAGACCCAAGCAGTAACAAGGCTGAAAACATATTAGGCACATACATGCACAAAGAGCACATAGTTTATACCTCAAGTGTATAGAGCCACCCACTCTGGTATCACAGACGAATGCATAAAACAGACACATGAACACAGGGAGCACCAAGAGCCTCGTCCTGCTTTTTCTGGCTGCATAGGATGGAGATCTGCTAGTAAAAATACATGTATATGCATATCACAGAATGATGAATGCATTAGATGGGAAGGGACATTTAGAGGTCATCCAGCCCAACCTCCCTTCAGTAAGCAGGGACATCTTCACTAGATCAGGTTGCGCAGAGCCCCATCAAGCCTGACCTTGAATATCTCCAGGGATGGGGCCTCCCCCTCATCTCTGGGCAACCTGTTCCAGTGATCTACCACCCTCATATTGGAGAACTTTTTCCTAATATCCAAAC
The DNA here is from genome assembly GCA_013400835.1 of Zapornia atra. Classification (NCBI taxonomy): domain Eukaryota; kingdom Metazoa; phylum Chordata; class Aves; order Gruiformes; family Rallidae; genus Zapornia; species Zapornia atra. The sequence continues at coordinate 173,612 of VZTU01018364.1, forward strand.
TAATTCTCCCCTTTTCTAATTTAAAACCATCACCCCTTGTCCTATTGCTACATGCCCTCGTGAACAGTTCTTCCCCAGCTTTCTTATAGGTACCAATCTCCCCAGCAGCTGGGCACAAATTCCCAGTCTGCACCCGCTTAAACAAGTGCTGTCACACAGATGAATGAGCCCCTGAGGGTGCAGCCACTCTCCAGTTGCTGGTGCAGACGGTCTCACACACAAAGACAGAGCTTGCCAGCACTCCCCTACTTCCCAGCAGCCTAGACACTTCCCTTTCCTCACTTTTGGTTCCTTCCCTTAAGCATCCCGTAGTAAATCCTTCGCAATCTCAAAAAGCACTTCCTTTGCATCCCATAAGGTGCCCATAACCCCAGGTAGTGATACCCCCAGTCCAAAAGATGTTGATGGGTATTATTTGGGCTTCCTGACCTGCCATTGTCATTATGTGCTCCATTTGTGGGTGTGAAGTTAAGCTTTTATTACATAAACTAACATTGTTTATGATTTAATAGGGATTGATCCAGATCTTCTCATTTTTGAAAAACTGACATCCAAAGAGCCAAATACTCACTCCTTGCTGGGCAAATACGAAAGGCAGAACACCACAAAAACTACCAAGTGGGAAACCTGCCAGCATCATAATGCCACGTCAAGTTCTCTTCTGCTCCAAGCTCCATCTTCTACAAGAAGCCATGGCTTAACAGCAAACACTTACACCTCCAGCACAAGCCTGATGGTCCAAACACCGGAAGGTACTACTTCTTCTGGGGCTGAAACTTATCCATCACACGGTCACTTTGCTAGGAGGACAAGCACAACTTCAGTAAGCACTAGGTCAGCCACCAGCTCAGACAAGACGACTGTACACTCCCCTTTGCTATCCAAGCCTGCCGAGGTATTACCCCACATGCTCACGCCTCCTCGCCTGAACAGCAGTAAGCAGCACTTAAATGAAACCAAAGGCTACAGCGGTAGGAATTATACTTCAGATAATGAGGCACCTGCTTGGGAAGCTGCAGCTTTGGGTGTCTGGTTGATTCCCGTTGTTCTTTGCTCTTCTCTCATCTTCCTTTGTTGTTGCACTGTTGCTTTCACAGCAGGACGTTGCAGCAGTAGGAGGGGTCAGTATAAACCCATAAGGAGAAGACGAACAACTCATAAAGTGTACTATTGTCAAAGGTAATTTGTAAAATACCACCAAGTTTTGGAACAAATAGCTTTTAAAAAATGAATCATATATACCAGCTTATTTCCTTTACAGAACCAAAAATACTTTTTTTTTCACTGATGGTTTCAGAATCTTTCAGTTGTAGTTTAATTCTCAACAGGTGAAATACGATTCTGTGTCTCTTTAGGTAGGTAGAAGTACAGTCACAGCTTTCACTGCATGCTCAGAGATGTTTGAGCACATTTGGTTCATAAACTGACCCAGACTAATGCCTAACAAACAGTATACACTTTCCCTAATTTAAGAAAGCAGATTGACTGCAACTGTATGGATCCTTTCCCTGCCTTTGAACTAACCTAAGAAGATTAAGTGTAAGTGTAATCTGTATAACTGACCCAAGTTTTATAGTATCAAAATCATTTGATTCTTAATACTCCTTTAATTGCCTCAGATCTCACTGCTTCTATAAACCCTGTCAATTTTTCTTCAAGTAAATTCTAGATTTACCTTTTCCCTCCACTGATTCTTAGTATTGAGCCAAAACAATTTAGTCATCACTCCTTACTTCTTCAAAGAAAAACACTGAAAAGACCCCAAGTCCCCAAAACTACGGAATTTCTTTTACTCATACCCAAACATCTGATCATCCTTTTTGCTTTACTTTTACTCCACTTCTCAGTTCGCTCCTCTAGTAACAATCACTTCAAATGTTCTTCAAGTCCCTCCAGAAACACCTGGAGACTTCAATGGCTTTTGCAGTTACTTGTTCTGCAACACACTGGCAAATCCGTTCTGTTACTGGCTAAGGAAAACACAAATGTGGGTAACGTTTGTTCCCACCTTACAATTAGCACTGTGTCATCCACCTTGATTTGCTTTTCCTTGTCTACTCGTATTTATCATTTACATCATTAGCCTTCAAAAACAGGGAGAGTAATTTAATGTATGTTGCACAGGAATACACAAAATGTTTCGATAGGTCTGTAAGTTAGCTTTATAACACAACCCCCCCTTTTTTTGTTTCCTCATCCTGTGTACTCTGTTCATAAAAGTGCTCCTCTTGAACATAAATCAAGCAACTAGATCAACAAGGTAGCAAGGTATTTCCTTGCCTTACCTTACTCAGGAAGTTTGCTTAGCAAAGAAAATATTTTTGACAGTAACCAGGATTGTTCTTCCTCTTTTAAAACTTTTTGATGTCTCAGATTTTCTCACTTTCTTCACCTGCTGTAAGAGGTTGCTGTTCCCCAGACAAACGTAAATGTTGTAACAGGAAACAATGAAAAATAAAACTGATTGTCACATCTATGTGGCAGAACATTATTTTAAAACTAGTTAAGATTCATGCAGTGTTCAAAGACTACAGTGATGAGGTGGTAAGGCCACAAGAATACCTCATCACAATTGAGCACATTGGTTTCAGAGAAAAAGTCCTCTCTAAAATTATTGCCCACACTGATGAGCACTGCAGCTTAGAAAACTGAAGCTTAAAAAAACCCTTGTTTATCATATTTCATTGACCTTGTATTCTAATTTATGTTACAGAACAGACACTGACATAGGATAAGTACATTTTAAAGGTGTGAGGTTATTTAGTCAAAGCAACAGAAAAGAAATTCCTTCTGTTTTAGCTAGAAAAAAGCAGAACTAGGCACAATTTGTTTTTAAGGGCAGTTCTATGTTTATATGTAAAGTGATACAAACTCTGGAGACATACACACTGCATTATGTACTTTAAATTTGAACAAGCTGACTTTTATCATCAAGTTGTACTTTCCTAATTCATCATGTAGCTGAATCCAGTGTAGTTCAACTATTGCTAAAGATTTAACCTATGACAAGACCCCACGGGCTCTTGAGAGTCAGAGAAAGCTGACGGGTATTCTCTTCCAGGTTTGTGCCATGAAAAGGAAAGGAACTAGGAGAAAGGAACCAAGACACTCTATATTGTGTCATAAGATGAATGTGGTGACATTGTAAATAAAGAACATATGTGTCATGTGATGTGCTCCTAATCTCAGGGTAATCCTCATGGATCTGACCCCGAAATGGAAAAGCCTCAGGTCTGACTGATTTCATTTGGAAAGGAAGGCACACATCTATCAGAGGAGGAACTTAGTTCCCCAACCCATAGATTACTGTGATGTGCTTTATATTCTTTCTCTACAACTTACACTGGCAACGGTGATGTGCACCATTTATGCTCTTTTTTAAGCTAAGAGCTGCATACCATGTGGCTCAGGATTCTTTGTACAGTGCTCTACCAACCATTCTCTGTCAAATTCTGAAGGAAACGTTCACATCTCAGTGGAACAGCCTTCCTGTTAAAGACACAAGGAGGCAGATCTCCACTTAAAAAGTCTTAACCAGGAAATAAAAAGTTTGTGAAGCTCACATTTTGATCTCTACCACAGGTAACATTCAGATGCTTCACACATCATGACAACCAGATCAAATCTAGTTAATAAATAAAGTGACTAACAACACACTCCAAGTCAAGTTGTGGTACTTTCATCTCACTCAGTACTGATGGCAACCACAGAGTCATCAGATTCTCCCACAAAACCCTTCAGCCAGCAACGTCACATCAATTTACAATCAAAGTGCTTTTATTTTTTTCCCCATAATTTTAAAAATCATATAACCAAGAAAAATGCATTTAAAGACCAATTTACCTCTAAAATGTAAAGATGTATCAAATGCCAATCTAAAATCTAGCTACTTACTTTTCTGCTTGTCTATTTGCTACCACATGAATAAACATCCAGGGTTATGCAGTAATACCTAAGTGTGTTATGAAATTGTCTCTTTGTTTAAAATGTTCAAAACAACCCTTATACTAACGTGTATCTTCCCTGCCAAAGAAGTGCTCAGCAAAAATTGCACTTTGAAGAACACTGCTTTTTTATTAAGAGTTAAAAAGCCTAAACCTAAACCCAGAAAAATACTTCACAAGAGAACTAGATCTGTACTCTGTGATGCCTTTCTTCAGGGTGAAGACAGCCATCAAAATTCTGCTTCCATTCCCTTTATAATCTCAATTCCTCCCACAAGGAAGACATTGCTTGAGAAAATCAGGAAACATAGTAAAATTATTATTGCTACATAATTACATGTAGCTTTGAGGATAAAAAATTCACATGCAGCCACCATAGTCCAACTCAGGTAGTAAAAGTATCTTCTGTTTACCTAAATATTACCCCAGTTTCAGCTAAATAATGTTTTTCAGTTTTCCTAGCGTAGGGTTGCTGACTATTAGTTACCTTCAATTACAGACACACTTTTGTGTTAGAATTAATAGATTCTTTTTTTTATTTGAATATAAATGTATTTTTTTACACCTCTTTGTCCATGCTCCACATAGGAAGATTTACAGAACTACTTAACAGTTTGAGGTGGTAATATTGTTACACAGTGCCCTTTACTCCTGAATTTATCACTGAGAAGAATGCACTACTGATTTAACTCATTATTTAGTCATGAATTTAAATTAGGGGGAGCTGCTTAATTCCATAATATATGTACTTATAAACTATAGCTGAACTTGACACCACAGAAGCAAGATCATTGCATGTCTAAGGCAACAGTCCATGCAGTATCAATATGCATAACTTTCAAGACAAGAAACAGAAGTAAACCTGAATGTGGGACATCCCATCTCTCTTCTTCCTGTACCATCAAGACATAACTGTACTCCCCAAAGTCCTTGGTATCCATTCTTACCCTGACTCTTCTTCCTATTGAGGCTGGGCTGCTACCTATATGCCCCACAAAACATGTGCAGTGCTGCCAATCAAACAGCGCTTGGCCGCTTCCAGCTTGTTTAACTCTTCCTTTGCTATCAATGATCTTCCATAGCACCTTGATTCAAGAACAAAGAAGAAAAGCTGATCTTAAGGGCTGGATAGTACTATTAGATTTTTTTAAAAAAGAAAATAAACTACTGAAAAAGTGAAAATTTGCTGTTCTCACACCAGGGATGTCATATGCCTACAAATGCAGATCAGCAAAGAAATCCTTTCACTAGATGGGATACACTCCAACATGCCAAAACCACAAATCTCTGTAAGAAAGAATTGGTTTTAATAGGAAGAAGTCATAGGTAGTATATATTTGCTCTCAAACAAGAGTTTTTTTCACTTCCTTTTGCCCTCAGAAAAGTAACTTCTATCTGATCATTGCTCAGTTATGGATCTACAGCAAGTCACAGTCATTCCTGGTGTCCATGGTTTCTTGAGACTCTACAGTGCACTTAGTAGCACCTTGATGCTTCTTTGATACAGGCCCTCAGTATTACCTTCTGTGGAAACATATAATGCAGTTAGGACTTCAATACTCACCCAAAAAAAGAAAATGAGGCAGAAGTGAAATTTTTTTTCTCTCTCCCATGCACAAATGCTTCTGGGGCAGGAGGGAATGAATAAAACATATAATCATATTCTGGGAAGTCTTCTTGGTTTGTTGGCACATAGAGAAAAAAATAGGCAGGAAAAGTGGGTTATAAAGCCAGGACTATTTTATTACAGATTAGGAGAGTCACATGAAAATAAATAAATACATTTTAAGTATGAGGGAAAACAAGAAATCGGTAGAAAGACAGTTTGTCCAGATAGCACATCCCTTTATAGGCAACTGTCCCTTTATCCCTTACTTGTCCTTGTAGCAATGAAAACAAGGCAGAAAGTGTCAACTCTAGTCAGGGCTATAAATTAGATCCCTGAAGACCATGAGATTATCCATAGGAGTTGACTAACTCTTCATACGTGGTCACACTCAGGTCGTAGGGCTCGGCGAAGTACTTGTGACATGTATGCTCCTTGCCAGACACTGAATTATGTCTCTGTGCAGGCCTTCTTGTCTAATCTGAGCAACAGATTGTGCTTAGTGTCCAACAGCCCTTCTTTAAAGTGCAAAAGTGCAATAAAATATAGGGAACCTCAAGAAACTATTTAGCAACACTTTGAAAGTTTCACTTCACAACTCCCAGCATAATGTTTACTAAAGACATCTCATGCCAGTGATTACAGTAGCTTCTAGATACAAAAAATTAGCCAGAACACTGACATAGCAAGTTCTTTTCCCCTCTGACCAAGCACTAGATCTCAACCTTTCTTTGGAATGTTTATATGGGAGATAAAAGAAAGATTAGTCTCCTCAACAGCACCAGCAAAATTCTGCATCACAACTATTCCAGATGGCCAAGAGCTCGATTCAGGCAAGTTTTTTTTCCATTGGAGACAGCTTATTTTTCCTTGCCGTAAGGAACTTACTTTTCCAGTTGGTGGGGGCAAGTGTTTGGATTTGAAATGAGACATCTGCTACTTGGAGGTTAGAACAGCGACCGCAAAGAAGTGCATGTAGTAGCCTTCCTGCTCAAGTTTCAATTTGTGATGGAAAGGGTTGCCCGAGGTCAGGGCTGTCATGAACTAGCTCCATGTTCCTCTTGGCCAGTAAATACCAGTAAAAGAATTACCTATGGAGACAGCCAATGCCTCTAGATATTATGTGTGGTTTTTTGCTTCTCCTTTCTTTCAAATTTATGCACCAGGGAGCTTAACCTACTTCTATTGAAAAGTAACACGAGCACTTCCATGTAACAAGAACATACATATGCACAGACAGCTATGTATAGAGGGATACACATCTTATAGTCATGCAGCTACATTATACTGTAATGTATTAATAAATGACTATTGCTAATGATATACTTATTACTGTGCTGTACAGCTGCTTAACCTGTAAATCTATTACTACTGAACTCTTCCGAGTTTTTAAACTTCAGTGCAGGTTTCCAATGAGATGATCTGTGAGAGCATTATACAGGAAAATCAAAAATGTGCAGTTTAGTTCATAAAAATACACACTATATTATACCTGATCAAGGTTGGGAAGACTCCCACTGCAGTTAAGATGCCAGTACTGGGACCCTCAAACACAAAAAATTTAGAGAGAGAAGTAGAAAAGCAAAAATACCCAAGATGACAAAGAGCTCCAGATACAATCTAGGCTACTTTTGACCCAATCCACAAGTTCTGTACTGTTACATAGAAACCATTAGTACAGATCACAAGTGTAAATGGATTTTATGTTGCCTTTGATTCTAGCAGCTCGAGCACTTTGAAGTATAAAGGTTTTGAGTTTTGCTTAGGTTTCTTAGTAATGAGTGGAAATGACAATGACATTGAAAACTAAGGCTAGAGGTCACCCTTGCAGCTTTCTAAGGCCATCTGTCCAAGCATTCTATAGCCACAGGGTCACGAAGTCAGCTATTGCTGGAAAACTCCCATCTTTGACAATTTTTGATGCGTTGGATGCAGCTAGTGACTTAGTTCCAGCACTGTTCTTGCCCAGCAAGTATTATCTATTGTCAGTAGAAACATCTGAGTGTCCTGGGAGTTAGGAGACTGCCACCTTTTACCCTGCCTGTATTTCTTGAAACATTTATGGAATATATATACATACAAACACTAGGCTTTAGGGAACTCTCAAAACCTGTGCATTTTAGGTTTCCCATCAATTAGCTTTGAAGCTAATGAAATGATATGAAAATCAAATGAAAAATCAGTTTCCCTTGCTGTGCTGTTCCTTCTACCAGCCGTTATTGTAAGTCAAGTCAAATTTTTAACTACATACAGTGCTCTGCTTTGTTCCATTTAAAGTCTAGGAAGAGAAAGGATTGAATTGTTGCAGAGAGGATTTTTATCAGGTGCTCCTATGTCCTGAGTATGTAAGGCCAACTTTTTGGAGAAAAAGCAAGCTTATGAGGTTCCTTACACCATTTAAGGGCATTACTCATGACAATCTGGTACACTTTGCCACTGCAAACCAGAAGTTAGTTACATATGCTTGCTAATATGCCAGTCCTTAGGCAAGCACTGACAGAGCTAATTAAGGAAACAAATTTCTCTTGTGTACATACTAGAACCAAACTGCCTTTGGAATAAAGCCAGGCACAACTCCACCATCCATACCATTCTCTGACCCAAACTGCCATTACATCCTCAGCAATTTTGGGTTCATGGCTGTTCAAAAAATGATTAGGAATTTCATAGAATGCGTTATTTGAAATGAGAATTGTAAACACTACCCACATTACCCCTGAATAAAGGAACAACTTGGTAACAGCTAAAGCCTCTGCAAGAACTTAAGTGTTTATACAAATCTAAAAGGAAGGACCACTAAATAACCAAGTTCCTACATGCAAAATTTGGATCGCAGGACAGGCGCTTGCAATCTTACCAACAGCTGCGGCAAATTCTCGGTGAGAGTAAAAAGCTGCATTCAGCTCAGTCCCCTGCCATATGAAAACAATTCCTACCTAACAATAACCCTTCCAAAACTGACAGTGTTTTGGAGATGGGGATAGATAGACTCAACTGTACATAAAATCACTGTGAAAATCAAATGAAAAATTAGTTTCCCTTGCTGTGCTGTTCCTTCTACCAGACGTTATTGTAAGTCAAGTCAAATTTTTAACTACATACAGTGTTCTGCTTTGTTCCATTTAAAGACTAGGAAGAGAAAGGAAAATTGAATTGTCCTCTGTTGCAGAGAGGATTTTTATCAGGTGCTCCTATGTCCTGAGTATGTAAGGACAACATTTCTCCCCGCAAAATGGGGAGAAATCACAGCAGCGAGTGAGTGAAGCCACACAGAACGCTCTGGGGAAAATCAATTCCCTTCAGTTTTCAATGTCCTCAAGCTGTTTCCTCTCAAGTTGCTGGGAGGGCCATGTGGTAGGTCCTTTTACAAGTATGCAAAATCCTTAAGCTTGATGGAAAGACCAAAAAAACCAACCCTCCCTCTGCCCCTTTCCCCCTAAGCTGAAACCTTAAGCCAGAGAGGTACAATAAATACAAGCATAAGAGTTATTTATGTCCTTACAAGTTTGATATTTTTAAGTTGTGGGTTTTCTTCTAAATCATGAGGGGGCATTAGAAGTTGCCTGTGACTCCAGTGTTTCAAATTAATTCCTTTCAAATACAAATTACCAAATATAAGATAGATACCCATATAATTTCTTCCTCTATGCTTAGCATCCAGTTTTCTTCTGCAGCATTCTTTTTTCCCCTAGAGTGCCTAGGTACATTCAAGAGACATCTCACAGGCCTCAAGCTTCCAATACTCAGTCCATTCTAGTTTAAACTATGTATTTGCCTTGCTGTTCACTAGCTCTCACTTTCAGGAACTCCCATCATTCTTCCTTTCCCATGTACTCTGGTATCACGTCAATAACTGCCAGTTCACCTTTCCACTACCATCCCTTTTTCTGTCTTCTTTTATGATATCATTATTTTAGACACAGGTATTTTTACTTCAAGTATTTATTAGCCCTCGCGATGTCAAGTGAGAAAACCTCACACTTGCTCAGTGTGCTTCAACACTTATCTGTAAGGTAAACTACTTAGGCAACACTATCCTTACTTTACAGATAGGGAGTTCATGTAGAGAAGTATCTGAGTGACATTTGAAAAGGATTTAGGAAGTTCAGAGCTCACAACATTCAGGTTCCCAGTTCCATTAATGAAGAGTCTAAGTAATTTAGTTGTTTTTGACATTGTTGCTCTAAGTTATATGCCAAGAGAAGTTGCATGAAAAGTCAGAATGTGATTAAGTAGATGACTGAACCAGGATCACTGAAGATAAGAAAGTTCAGAATAGACTGTTCAAGCCACCAATATGACTGAAAACATACTTTATTCAAAGAAAAAGATTCATGGACAGGAAAATTACATTTACAATAAAATCCAGTGGTAAAGAAAAATCTGATTACTATTGAAATTAACTCATCAAGTTTCATATTTTTAGTCAAGAATCTGAAAAATTATATATCCATATAATGTAGAGATATAAACATAATATTTAATATTTTCATAATCAGCAGGTGTACCTGCAGAGTCTGCTTTTATGGTAATGCTTGTATATTCAGTAGTTTCTTCACGGACTCTTTATACTGCAACATGCTTTTTTCTGTTTCACCTTCATTTTTAAGTGCAATTACAGAGTTTCTGTAATTCTTAACCTCTTCAGATTCAAGCAGCTCTTCCTTAGTTACATCACCAACATTCTCTGAAGCTTTTATTCGAAGTAGTGTATCCAAAGCATTTTTCTGAGAACGGCTATTTTCCCAGATATACTCTTCCATGTCTTCCTCAGTCTTTTCACTCTCCCACATCTCAGTTTTCTGAAAGAAAACATACATCCTCTTAAAAACTCCTCAAGACAAAGTTACAATAATTTGAAGAAATTTACCTCTTACACCGATTCCCTTGAAACATTACATTTGCCATGGAAGATATTTCCCCTCTTATAAAGTACAAGGCTTGTAACTCAAACCTCAGAGTCCAAAAGGTGCCTGTGTGCTGTACATTGTTTGTGCAGGATAAGTTTCTGTCCTCCCACTTGCCAAGCTCTTTATGTATCTGGCAGATATAACTAGACAAGTCACAATGGGAAGAAAAAGCTTATGGACTTTACATAATGAATAACAAAAAGCTTGTAAAAGTAATAATTTTAAGTAACCCTAAATGCTCAAGTTTTGGAATTAGCCACTACCTATTATGTCCCTAGCATATGATTTTGGTATGTGTACACTGACTAAAAGATGCAAAAGTGAGACAGATCATACCAAGTAACCTATCAACCTTTTCCATCACCACTTGGGAACTGTTTTAATTGTGACTCATACAGAAAAGCACCATCAATTATTTCTGCTTCCTGCAAAACAAATTGCTCCTCAAAAGAATCTCTATCCGCAAGGCACTAAATTTTACTTAACTAGCATGCGGGGTTAGACAGGATCAAAAGTTGATCACAGACCACCTGTGCAACCTGTCCCAGGGAACCTGGTTTGGCAGGGGGGTTGGACTTGATCTCTGGAGGTCCCCTCCAACCCCTACAATTCTGTGAAGACATCATACCAGTGCCTGTATACACCTGGCTTGTGCCACAGTTCTTTCGAAGTTTTGTCTGAACACTTCTCTGATTCAGCAGGCCTTCCCTGAGCTTTGCAGTTTAATGGGTATTTCAAATGTTATAAACCTGCTATTTTTGTTTTATTTAATATTTATTGTACTTTGGTAAATATATATGCTTTGTAGACATGTTTGCATTTTTACATATTGTAGGTTGTATATTTATAATTTAATACATTACTGATTAAAACAATATTTAATAGAAGTAAAACATGGTATTTCAACTATGTAAGAATCACAATTTTTGATCACATGTAATTTGTTTTATTTCTGGTGGTCATGTTTTTCTTAAAAATATTGTAGAATCCTGTCCAAATAAAACTTATATTTCTCTGGGAGTAAGTTCAAAGAAACATAATTGCTAAGGATTTACATCCCATGGATTTTTGGGGTTTGTTTGTTTGTTTGTTTTTGTTAAATCCCTTGCCAGAAAGAGCTCTTCAGTAAATTTTTACCTATGCTACACAGAATCCAAATAAGACTGGTAATCACAGAAGGGTTGTTTGGTTTTTCTTCTTTATGTTTTTCCTTTTTTGGGAGAGGGCTAGTGGGGAGTGGGTGTTTTTCATTTATTTTAAATTGTTCTGTCCATAGTCAACAAGGTTACTGCAGTCAAACCACAGTATCTAATAACCTTTAAGTCACAAGATTACTCCCTCCACCCCTGTGTGCTTGAGTCTATCTGAATTTAAAAACACTTAAAACAAATGTTGCATCCTGCACTTAGGAAATGGAATCACTTGATTTTTAAGTCTTTGAGTGCAAATGTTTAGCCAGAAACAGTGATTAACTCTGCTAAAGGGCTCATATGACTGACTTTAAAACCTGGAAACAATACAACACAGAAGTAAAACAAACTCATTCGATATCTTGGATGGGGGGGGGAGGGAGGGGGAGGAACAAAGCCACTCCCCCAACATATTGTAACCTGCATTGCTAAAACAGTAGCAAAGTGAGCTTAGTACAGTATTCCATGCATACCTGAAAAATACTGCAATTCCATGTGGAGATTTACATAGTTTTAAGTGAACAACACGATCCTGTTTTACATTTCTCGTTTGCCTGCATAATGCCTATCCAAGACATTTTTTTCCTAAACTCCAGAGTTTTAAAGCAAAGCCTTCTCTCACAGGGATAGGGTTTCTCAGTAGTAAGGGAATATGACCTCTGGTCACTCCCTGGACCAAAACTCAAAAATGAAGTTCAAACAAGAGATCACTGTGAGGCTTTTAAACACCTTTAAGTTACAGCACAAACAAGAACTAATTACAGCTATTACCTTTATATCTTCAGGGAAATCCTTCCCTGCACACACTAAGTTAACAGGATTTTGGAGACACAGATTGAGATTTCCCTATCTCTTTTGTGCAGTACAGAACAAGGTTTTAAAGGAGACCAAAGAAACTGTTGAGTATTTCTTTCTTGGAACCCTTCCCAGCAGAATGGTGTGTCAAAACAGATTTTAAAACAAAATCTGACTTCTGGGGGGGAATGTAGGCAGGAAAGGATTTGACAGTAGGGGGAGATTTCAAAATGCATTCCTCAAGCCTGCTACAAGAGGCCAGCATCCATTGCTGCAATGTTGGTGGCCATGCCTCAAAATGAAAAGTTGTCCCACTGTACACATGTCCAGACATACATCACAAACAGGAAACTGAACAGAAACCAGATTTTTACAAACTGGCTGTATTAAGTGAAACTTAAATACCTTTCCAACCAGATTTATTGCAAGAGAAAAAGTGAATCTGGAATTCTATTTTCATTTGAGAAGTACCCTGGGTAGACCAGCACCTACGAACTCTGAATAGCAGAAACGGTATAAGCGTTGCAGTTTCAGCTTATGAAGAGAACTAATGAGACAATGAAAGAAACTTCAAAAACCAGGTCTTTGTCACTCCAAAGCTTTGTTAATTATTTTCACCCCCTGCAAATTTAAAATGTTAGTAAACACTGCAGAAAGAGCCTTACAACCAAGGACAAAACCATTAAACCTGGAGCACAAGTGTGGCATTGTGTAACATTCTTCTCCAATCCTCACTTAGCCAATGAGGTTAAAAATCAAGAATGGGTATTTTTTTAAGTGAATTCACTAAAAGTGATTGCTTCATTTCATCACTTAATTACTTATAAAACAATCTCAGAAACTAATAACTAGCCTGAGCTCAGCTGATAATGTCAACTGTTTCTCTTACCAAAACTTTCAGCAAGACACCACCCCCACCCCCAAACCCCACAAAACAAAACCCACAACCAAAAAAAAAAGCCACAGCAAAAAAAACCCAGAAAATAACTTTTCATATGAAGTCGAAGGATCTAAGCCTACTACTAAAGGGCACACAAAACAGTGGGTGTTTTTCTAATAGTTTCTAATGCAAATACAGAGAATTATTTTTAATGCCATAAATAGAGCAAGGATTTGTTTCTGTTATGCTACAGTTTCAGCCAGTCTATTGGGAGGGTAACAAGCCTTTACAGTGCTTAATCTGAAGTGCTGACACAGTATAAATACTAAAATAGTACCCTGGCCAGTGAAATGGCTTTTTACATAAGTCATTAATAAAAACCTTCAATTTATATTGTACCTTTAAATATAGAAGAAAGGAAAGAATTTTTGATCACTTAAGCAGGCATTTCACCATCATTTTTCTTGTTTTCTCTGCCAGTTTAATGTTCATTATTTTGCTCCACAGCAACATGGAGGATTAGAATTGTCAGTTCTCTGACGTTTCTTTTGGGAAAAATATTTTACCTGCAATTTTTAAGTGGCACACAGAAATCTTTAAGGCAATTAAAAGCATGACTTATGTTAGCCAATTTTCTTGTCAATGGTTTGACTAGTTAAAAATTCAATGTTGTTTAGCAAAAACCAAGTATTTCAGTGGGTTGTTTGGGTTTTTTTTGAGAAGAATATTACTTTAATTTGCAAGTTAAATTTCAAACTCTGTATAGCCTGGAATAAATACATGTATTTCTTAGCACTGCACTGAAATAAAAGATACTCTGTGTCATACAATAATCACAGATTTTCAGGTATTAAATGACAGCTATGCCAGCATTTTCCAATTTATTGAGTACCTTCAAGCCAAAGGACTTGCCAGAACAATTATGTACTTAACTCTTTCGATGTATGATACCTTTGAACTATAGTATTTCATTACCAACTTAAAAAAATAACTATCAATGTAAGTTTGTAAAGAGGCAAACCATACTTTTACCTGATGAGACTGGATACAAAGTTGTAATTGCTCAGTGATGCAGAATATGTTAAAATTCATTTGTCTGCATGAGCAGAACATTTATTTTCAAGGACAGAATGACAAGGGCACAGGGCAGATAAGAGCTCTAACTCAAAGAACATCAGGAAAAAGATTAAACATTCCCAGAAGGTACAAACAAAGCAGAAAACGGCAACAAGCAGAGAAGAACAACTTTGCCTCCAAAGGGTAATAATGGGTAGAAGAGATGCTCTGATACTTAATGTTACATATAGGCTTAATCTCTTGACGTGTCACTAAGAGTCCTTAGTAATCATGATCATCTAGATTGCCTCTTTCAAAAGTGAGGACAACACCTAGTTCCTCCGGGCTGAAGTGGCTGCACGTATATTCTGGAAAATTCAAGCTTCCAAAAGGGTCATTTTAAGTTATTTATCTAACTCAGTTTGTTTTCTGAACAATAATCAGCTAAGATTCTTATCTCATCAAGAAAGATCAGTGATATTAAGTTTCTTTAATATCTGTTACTTTTTCTGTTCATTTTGTTAATATCTATGCTCCGTAAGACTTCATTTCACTCCAACATTTAGACTGAAAGTAAACAGCTGCAGATATTGTAGTTAGGCATCAAAAGGAACCTTGTTTCTCCAGCAACTAGGAACATGTGGCTTAAAACCAAGGTATTGCAAAAAGCCTACTACAGTC
>VZTU01018365.1:0-21048 GCA_013400835.1 Zapornia atra
GCACAATCCTTCAATTGCCTAAATGAGTATTCACACAGTGTTCACAAATCTGTTATGCTGAAAAAGATCCTTTAATTATCCAACACAGTCAACCACCTCTGCTGGGATCCTGCCCAAGTTGATTTAAGAAGATGAAGAAGTTATTATGAACATTACCACAGCATATTTTTTTCCTGTTTGAAATGAAACATTTTTGTATCAATGCACAAACCCACAAGAATTACCAACAGTTTAATAGTTTCCTGTGGGTGAACTCTTTCAAGTTGAGCTGTCAGTTAGGAACATGGGTGGGGAGCCAGTTTGGAGGAAAAGTGAGAATAATTCCCTTTCACAACACCCCCTGAAGGCAGCCAAAGAGCAGAATTGCTCTGGAACAACTCCGTTCACCCTCCACACGCTGTGGGCAGGTCTCAGCCTTCATCAGTAGCATCAGCACGTGCTGAGGAAAAGCTGTCCTGTGGCAGGCTGAGACCTCTGCAAATAAGTACATGATGTTCTGTGATCTGCAGGTGAACACAAAACATTACAACACTGGGTTGGTGCTGCTGCCCCAAGTGTTGAATCACTCGTGTGACTCACCAAATGTGGTCTTCTGAGGGCAATGAAGATAGAGAAGAAGGTCATAAAGCAATTTTTTTCTCTTCATATGTCAGTGTTCAAGGTTTTTACACAAGTTGGGTGCATAACCCAAAATGAGAAACTGTGGAACCCGTCTAAAAAACAGATTCTTCTTCTTTTCTTTTCTTTTCTTTTTTTTCCAGAAAAGCTGCTCCTGTTAGATTGGATGCACATACTATCATGTTCCAGAATCACAGAATCACAGGATCGCAGGGGTTGGAAGGGACCTGGAGAGCTCATGGGGTCCAACCCCCCTGCCAAAGCAGCTCCCCAGCTCATATTGCACAGGGCGGCGTCCAGACGGGGCTGGAATCTCTCCAGAGAAGGAGACTCCACACCCCCTGGGCAGCCTGTCCCAGGGCTCCCTCACCCTCACTGGGGAAAAGTTCTTCCCCAAGTTGGTGTGGAACTTCCTGTGCTCCAACTTGCAGCCATTGCCCCTTGTCCTGTCCCCACAGACCACTGAAAAGGGGCTGGCCAATTCCCCCTGCATCCCATGCCTAAGATATTTATAAAGACTAATTAGGTCCCCCCTGAGTCTTCTTTTCTCCAGGCTGAACAGTCCCAGCTCTCTCAGCCTGTCCTCATATGGGAGATGTTCCAGGCCCTTAATCATCTTCGTAGCCCTTCTCTGGACGCAAATGTTCTACACTGAAAATGCTTACTGCAGGCATATAATTAGCAAAACAATAAATTCTTGGAGAGAGGGAGGAAATTATGCTACTGCAATGGGATGTTCAGCCTTCATCTTCCAGCGTGACAATTTACTCTCTTCTGATGAAGGTGGGGTATGCTTGGGACTTGGATAGACAAAATCTCTTCCAGCAGTGACCACATGATCTTCCATCAACCTTGCAAAGACTCTCATCTCCCAGCTATTGGATGTGGCTTCTAATTTTGTCTAGAATTTGCTGTCATTTTTCATTACAAAACCAGGGCTTTTCCTTAAATACTTTCAAAAAAGAAAATATTTTAGTAAGTGTTTTTATTGTAAACCAGTGGCTGAATTTAGGGCTTTGTGATTTTTTTTTAAAAACTTCAAACATACATTTCAGCTTTGAAGATATTTCAGCACTGGCATTGCTTCTTTTACCTCTGAGATTTTTTTACAGGGGATCTGGACAGAAATTAACATTTTCTCATGCTTTCACATAAAAATGAAATACCAAATAAATTTCCAAGCCACTAGAAGCTGAGTTGCCTGATTTCCAGGCTGCCCAGTTTCAAAGACATAGGTGGAGCTTACATTAATGGTCTGAGATCAAAGCCCACTTTAAAGATGTCCATCTGATCGTGCCCATTTTCTGCAGTAGCACTGTGACAATAGTGTTTCCCCCTTCTAACTCATCTTTTCATTGCACAAATGTGCTCAGTTATGTTTGAAAGACAGATACAGGAGGGGAAAAAAAAGTTCATTAAAAATCAAACCCAAATAATGATATATAAACTCAGACAAATCAGGATGAATAATACAAGGAGTGAACATGTGGGAAGGAAGAACATGACATTCATGCAAGACAACCTTGTGATTCAGTATTGCTTGGGTTTTTTGTGTTGGATCAGGAATTTGCCTTTGTGTTGCCTGGTATCCCATAATGTTGGGATACTTGTGATTAAGTTCACAGATGTCCTGCCTCTCTCCCACATGGAGCCAAATCACAGAATCACAGAATGGTTAGGGTTGGAAGGGACCTTAAAGCTCACCAAGTTCAACCCCCCTACCATGGGCTTCTCCAAAGCATGCAGCATGTACAGGATAAGCTGCTCCTTGACACACAAATTAACCTTGAGTGAAAATTCACCCCCTGCCTGCACCTTAGCTTCTCAAGGGCTTAATAATGCCTACAGCAAAGGTAAATTATGGGGTAGTTGCCAGCAGTTTATAGAAGTTCTGAGATCCTGTGATGGAAGGATGATTACAGAAACTGCATTTGAAATAAAATGTCTTTTTGCTAACTCTTCTTTCTATTTCTTTGTCCCCTAAGCTATAAACAGGGATTTCCTTTTTCCCTATGTAATAAAAAGAAAGAATAAAAGGCCCTTTGGTAAAATGTCTCATTGGCATTGTAGCATCTTACTTTAATTAATAATGCACATTTTAAATAATCACAGATCTTAACCCATTACTAAAGCATTACCAGGATCAAATATCATTTAAATTATTATTGCTGTAGAAAAAGTTCTCTTCTGGCTTGGTAGGAACAGGGATATGATTTTTGCTGTTTGAGGACCAATTTTCCAGAAAGGGTGTTTAGAAAATGCAGGTGTGGGATCCTGTATCAGACAATAGAGCTTTTTTTGCCCCATTTTTAGAAGCCTGCTTCATAGGCTGAACATCACTGACCTACATGGTCTTCCCACACATCTCTCCAAGCACAAGCCCCTGAAGTTCAAGCCTGCACCGTGCTATGGTGTGTGATGCCAAGGCATCAGTTTCTAGTGCTGGAAGTGTACAGCACCATAGGGAAGGTAGCTGTCAGTAGCTGAAGACATTGTGGGGATGATGTTTGGTTTTCTTCTTTCAGGTCAGCAAATCTGAGGTCTTTCTGGGAAATCCTGTCATCTGCAGACAGTGAGAAAAAAACAGGTCCCTTTCTCACTCATCAAGGAAGCATGACAGTGCTCTGGCATTGGAACAGATACTGAAGATTAATTAATTATCAACATGATTGGGATTTGCCAGAAAAATCTGCTCTAATTAAAAACTGTCAACCCAAATTTGCAAAGGAGCAGTGATAATTACAATTGCAAATACAATTGTGTGGGGCTAAAACCCCATGTTACCTACATACCCTGAAAACAGCTATTAACATCACTGACTTGCCATGGTCCAGCAAACAACTGAGATCCTGTTATGCCACATACATTCCAAAGAGATTATACAGATGGATCCTGCTCTAAAGGGATGGGGTCTATTCCCATTTTACAGTAAAGGCTCCTTTTCTTCTTAGAGAGATCATCTTCCTGTGCTTGAACAAGCAAACACACATTCATAGAATCATAGAATGGTCTGGGTTGGAAGGCACCCCAAGGATCATAGAGCTCCAACCCCCCTGCCACAGGCAGGGCCACCAACCTCAGGCCTGGAGCTTCACAAGGTTGCCCAGGGCCCCATCCAACCTGTCCTTGAACACTGCCAGGGACGGGGCATCCACTACTTCTCTGGGCAGCCTGTTCCAGCCCCTCACCACTCTCTCTGTAAAAAACTTCCCCCTAATATCTAATCTAAACCTTCCCTCCTTTAGCTTTAATCCATTCCCCCTTGTCCTGCCATTGTCTATCCTTTTAAAAAGTTGAATCCCCTCCTGCTTATAAGCTCCCTTCAGGGACTGGCAGGCTGCAATGAGGTCCCCCCTCAGCCTTCTCTTCTCCAGGCTGAACAAGCCCAGCTCCCTCAGCCTCTCTTTGTAGGGCAGGTGCTCCAGCCCTCTGAGCATCCTCGTGGCTCCTCTGAACCCTCTCCAACAGTTCCACATCTTTCTTGTATTGGGGGCCCCAGCTCTGGACACAGGACTCCAGATGGGGCCTCACGAGGGCAGAGCAGAGAGGGACAATCCCCTCCCTGTCCCTGCTGCCACCCCTCTGCTGATGGAGCCCAGGTTCCCATTGGCCTTGCGAGCTGCAAGAGCCACTGCTGGCTCATGTTAAGTCTCTCATCCACCACAATCCCCAAGTCCTTCTCAGCAGGGCTGCTCTCATTCCTTTGCTGGGAATCCAGCTCTAAGAAGATTTAGATGCCAAGGACCTGATGATGTATAGAAAAACCAAATTAACACCAGAGAGCTATGGCACATGAGTCTGGAATGTTTAGAAGACAGGCTGAAGTTTGTAACAGGGAATGGAAAGCCCCATCATATAGGAGTTCAAATACAGCTACCACTCAACACACCAGGTCTATGCACTGCACCAAATACTCTGCTCTATTGGCTGAATTTCCCACTGTTCCACTTGCAAAAACATCTGTGGACACCAGCATGACATAATTCAGGGGGAAAGAGATCAAAACACAGGGTCATCTCCAGTTACTGTTAAATTCTGATTTCTCCATCATCCAGTGTGTCTGGGGGTAAGAAGGGTATTTAAAGAGGAAAATCCCTTTCTCCAGTCCAGGCACCAAAGAACAAGAACAGCCCAGGCTCTTCTAAGTTACACCTCTCTACACATTAAGAGATGGACAATAGGAAGCTGGAGTCCTTTCTTCCACCCTTATTCCCAGACACACTGAGCCTTAACTGGAACTCAGATATGGAGGGTTCTTGTAAGAAAACAAGAACTTTATGTTGGGGGAGGGTGGTAGGGACAACAACAGGCAGAGCTTCAGCTTTAGACTTGTTGGTCTGTTAGGTATTTTGGCTCAAGACTACAGTTATTGATGCCTACCAGGGAATTTGGTGAAGCTCTGAAGGTCTAGAGCCTTTGTTCATTCACCTGGCTTCTTGGCTCACTCCCATTAAAATATGCCTGGTGAATCATTTGTTAAACACCAACTGCAATCAACTCTTACATGCCATCAGGTGGGCAATGGGATTTCATGATGTTTCAGAGAGTAAAACACAAAGAAGACATACCCTAGATCTCCATAACATTTGTTGATTGAGGGATATATTTGGCTGGACCAAAGTTCCTTCTCCCTGGAGAAAGAAATGTACCCAGGTTCCCTGTGCTCAGTGCTTCTGGCTACAGAGGCAGCCGGTATGCTCGAAGGCATGGCTGCTCTCCTAGTGGGCTTGGCTTCCTCAATCTCTCTGACTAGTATGAAGTAAGATGGGGAAATTATGGCCAAACTCCCTTCCTCCTTGCACCAGCAATCTGAGCCTGTGCAAGCCTGCACAGTTCCTTACTGCAGGGTGCTCCCATTAGTAACACCATCCCTAAGGCAGTGGCTTTTTAGCCTGAGACTAAGGTTGACCTCATACCTGACTTTCATTTGGAGGGCATGTCTCTAGTCCTGGCCAAAAGCCCATGTAAGGCAAAAGAAGCCAGTGCCCAGTTCATCTAAGGCTGCTTTCTGTCCTGGTTGCAGCAACTTCTGCCAGGGGTTCAAGATATGTGGGTGGAAGATGGAGAAAGATTGGGTTTGCCTTTTCTTTGGCCTGAAAGATCCTGCCACAGGTGATACTTTCCCAGATCTCCTATTTTTCCACCCTCTTGGCATAGATGCAGTACTCCTGTATTTCTTCTTCACTTCCATATTCTGCCTCCCTTTACCCCTCAACTGCTCTTTGTTGCTTTATTCAAACCTCCCCTTACATTGAAGCCAACTGTGAATGAGCAAGGACTTCTTGACCCCCCCAGTGTGTAAGGCAGGCTGAGGGCTTGAGCATAATAATCTTACTAAAGAGGATTAATTACACAGAGAATTTTATTCCTCCGGAAGTATAGCTAGAACATTTTTACTACCTGGCTGTGCTTGGGGAAGGTTGCACTAAATTAGAGCACCAGTAAAAATTCAGAAGTTACTATTTCTTGTTTATACTTGCTTGGAGACCTATCTTCAACAGGAACAGTCTTTGGGTACATTTATTCCCACATCATTTTGTCTTGTTGATTGCCTAAATTGCCTAAGCATCTTGGCATTTAAAATTGCTAAAATCATGCACACCACATTCTGTATTCCTCTTTCACTTATCTTCTTTCTCCATGGCAAGCCAGGCCACTAAGCAGTTGAAGGAAAGCTGTCTCTAGGTGAATTGAGATGCTGAGAGTTAGAGGCTTATGCTTTAAGAACTCCTTTCTGGGTAGAGGAATTCAGATTTTATGTCACAGACACATTTACTCCTGATTCTGCCTCTCAGCAGCCCTTCCTAGTGAGTCCCCAACACATCTCAGACCTAACGTGCATCCTCCAGAGGTGTTTGGCTGCACTCAGCAACACCACAATTCCTTTCACCCCTTCTCTTCTTGTATTTCTGTCGCTCTTCAAGAAACCCTTGGTCAGGAGTTGAAAGAAGGCAAATGCTTCACTGTCAATCACAGTCCAGAAACTCACATTTTGGGACCATGAGCTTGAGCTGTTCCACAGAGCTGCCTAACTTTGCTGGCATGAAGTCAGTGATAAAACTGTTATTGGCTTCCACAGAAGTCATGCCAAAGCAGGGAGAGAGGCCTACTTGAAAACTTCACCTGCAAAGTCTTCTGGCCATCAACAGTACATGGCAGCACTTCTTCCCTGTCTGGTTGCTGTGTGTAAGGCTGGGGTTGGAACTGGTTTTACTCTGACTCACTTCTTCCATGTAGGTTCCCTTAGAACAGGACACTAGCACAGAATGAACAGAAGCTTTGTGGGGAAAATAAACCCAAACAAACCCCTGCTGCAAAACAAAATGTTGCACATGAATGATGATAAGGCTGAGATGACAGCAATGCCTGTATCAGTGTAAATGATGGGAAGCATGCAGTTTAATCAAGGTCTCTCCTTTTGCAGGCAAATAGGGGTGTCTGGTTATCGTTAGTGATGAGAGGAGGGTGGGGAAGGGCTGGAAGTCTCCAAGCAGCTCCAGAAAGCATCCAGGAGACAGGATCTCTCCAGCAGCCAGTTGCTCAGTGCGTGCTCTGTGGGCTGGACAGCACAGTATGCAGACAGCTTTTTCTGGCTTGGGTTCCTTCCAGGATCAAAAATTGAATCCACCTGAGGTAAACGGACTCACAAATCACCTTATCTCACATGACATGAGGGACAGATGTTTTCCTGTTACACTGAACTGCACAAATGGGGCATGTTTTCCTCAGGTCAGGTTCCCAGGTTAATGCCTGGCACATGGAGCTGCTTTCTTGCCTTTCTTGGAGGGGGGAGGAGACCAAATATAGAGATCAGGCACCGTTGGCTTGCCCACAAGTCAAGGGTTGCAGAAGGTCCTAACTAACAGCATCAAGACATCCCTGAAAACACTCCTTGTGTTGTCTCATTTGGACTATAAGAGATGACAGGAGGTACATGTCCTTTGCTAGATGTTCATACAGCAAGGACTGCAGTATGAAAACCAAAGTCCATCCTGCCTTGTGACTGTGCACAAACTAAACAAATACAATATCCACTCTTCTCCCATTTCCTATGACCTGAACTGCCACACATAAAAGGACTTCTGAGGGCAGATGAACACAGCTGTGTACACAGGAATTGAGGAAGAAGTCTACACTGAGCCATAAAGGTGCTTCTAGTTGCTATGTGCCCACCTATCAACTGCCATCTGCAGTGTGTGGAGCACAGGGGTTAGTATCGTGTCAGGATATCCTGCTGCAAAGACACGTCAGACTTGGGTCCTACAGCATAGAATCATAGAATCGTAGGGGTTGGAAGGGACCTCAAGCGATCACCGAGTCCAACCCCCCTGCCAAAGCAGCTCCCTAGGACATATCACTCAGATAGGTGTCCAGATGGGTCTTGAATATCTCCAGAGAAGGAGACTCCACCCCCCTGGGCAGCCTGTCCCAGGGCTCCCTCACCCTCACTGGGGAAAAGTTCTTCCCCATGTTGGTGCAGAACTTCCTGTGCTCCAACTTGCAGCCATTGCCCCTTGTCCTGTCCCCACAGACACTGAAAAGGGGCTGGCCAATTCCCCCTGCATCCCCTGCTTAAGATAATTATAGACTTTAATTAGGTCCCCCCTAAGTCTTCTCTTCTCAAGGCTGAAGAGTCCCAACTTACTCAGCCTGTCCTCATAGGGGAGATGTTCCAGGCCCCTAATCATCTTCGTAGCCCTTCTCTGGACTCTCTCCAGGAGATCCCTGCCCTTTTTATCCCAGGGAGCCCAGAACTGGACACAGTACTCCAGGTGGGGCCTGACCAGGGCAGAGTAGAGGGGGAGGATCACCTCCTTTGACCTGCTGGCTACACTCCTCCTGATGCACCCCAGGATCCCATTGGCTCTCTGAGCCCCCAGGGCACACTGCTGGCTCATGGCCAACCTGTCATCAACCAGGACCCCCAGGTCCTTCTCCACAGAGCTCTTCTCCAGCAGGTCATCTCCCAGCCTGTACTGATACAAATGGTTGTTCCTTCCCAGGTGCAAGACTTTACACTTGCTCTTGTTGAACTTCAACCGTGACTTCAAGCATGGCAGTGACTGTCTGGCATCCATTCTCCATCTCCCAGTTAGCAAACTGTATTCTAGAAGGTCAAAATTACACCTGCCCCAGTAAAGCAGAAAGGCTTTACATTAGTCATCTGGGGGAGCCTTTTTAACTGAGGGGATATTCCCATCAGCAAAAGGTGACCCCTAATGTAACAGCTCTACAGTCTCCCTTCTTATCTTCCTAGGAGAGGGCTCTGGTAAGCAATGTTAACCATTTAAATTACTGCTCTCCTAACTCCCCTCTCTTCAGTGACTAAATCCAGCACTTATATAAACAGACTCCCTGAATGTGGTGATGTGTTTGAGTCATGTGAATTGTCCTCCTTCCTGACATTTCATCCCACACCAAAACACTGTGGGACACTGGGAGCTTCCTCACCCACAGATCCCAAGGCAAAACCTTAGTGATGGACATAGGTGTTCAGCTTCTTTCAGAGCAGTGGCTTTCAGTTTGCTTTCTCTATAGATTTATGGACTATACACTGTCAGATCAGTGTTACAAAATTTCTGATGTTGAACTGCAGATCTGAACATGATTCCAGCACTGAACTGGCATTTTATGTTGCCCAGCTTTGAGGGATCAGCCTAAGCTGGTTTGTTGCACAATCAGGATTGTATGAAATATTGCTTAGTGCAGTACAATAGCTGGCACCAGACCAACTGAAAGAAGGATTTCCAGAGACACTGTTGTAATCCTTTACCTATTTTCACAAGTAGAAATCCTTGTGTCTCTGCAAAAGCAGGATTTGCATATGCAAATGCCAGTGCCCACCAACTATTGGTTTGAAAGAAGCCCCCCTGAACATTGTGGTATATAGCTTTCAGAGAGAAAATATGTTTCCAAGATCTCAATAAATAAGGCAGCCTAAGCCAAGATAGCTGAAGAATTTGGATAATTTATCTTCCCTGTTGATACAGGCATGAGACCATTGGCACAGATGCCTTCCACCAATACAGTGGGGCACCTGAGCCAACTAGCCTCTACTACTTGCCTGGGTTTCTTCAGCAAGGGGACCTCAGATCCTTCTGGGTGTCAATCTGGGTGCAAGCTAGTGTGTATGGAGTGTGACTGACTTGGAAAGGAAGACCCCAGAACAGAACAAAGAGCAAACCAGATTGCCAGTGGAAAGAAATACTGAGAAATAGCTGACCTTCATGAAGAGTTTTGTAGAACATCAGGACATTGTTACTAGCTTGAACCCAACCTTCACCACCCAAAAGAATGGCAAACTTAAGGAAAGCACATCTTCACCCACAAAGGAACTCAACGAATAAAAGATTAAAAAAATACCCACTCCATAAACCCATTGATGTTTAGATGTGAGACACCTTGAAACATTTTTAGCATTTCTTTTTCTCCTTAAGCATATTTTCCAGGAAAAAAAGAAGCTAAAGATTTTTTTTAAACTGTCTAATGAATCATCTGCCTAATAGGTCAAGAAGATCTACTTCAGTTCTGAATTTTACATTGGAATTCCACTATGCTTTATGGATTTATACAATTACTGTATTTTCTATTTGTTCAATAATTGAGAGGCTGAAGGAGCTGGGCTTGTTCAGCCTGGAGAAGAGAAGGCTGCAGGGCCACCTCATTGCAGCCTGCCAGTCCCTGAAGGGAGCTTATAAGCAGGAGGGGGTTCAACTTTTTAAAAGGATAGACACTGGCAGGACAAGGGGGAATGGATTAAAGCTAAAGGCAGGAAGGTTTAGATTAGATATTAGGGGGAAGTTTTTTACAGAAAGAGTGGTGAGGTGCTGGAACAGGCTGCCCAGAGAAGTAGTGGATGCGCCGTCCCTGGAAGTGTTCCAGGCCAGGTTGGATGGGGCCCTGGGCAACCTTGTGTAGCTCCAGGCCTGGAGTTGGTGGCCCTGCCTGTGGCAGGGGGGGTGGAGCTCTATGATCCTTGGGGTGCCTTCCAACCCAGACCATTCTATGATTCTATGATATGATTTATATTGGCACAGAGGTTTTGCTAATGGTATGTGGAGACTGAATCACCGAATACCTTTAGCTTGTACCCTGCACATAGGAAGATCTTGAATTAACTAAAAGGAAGACATAATTTGCATGGCTAATTTAGAAATTCCCAA
The DNA here is from genome assembly GCA_013400835.1 of Zapornia atra. Lineage (NCBI taxonomy): Eukaryota > Metazoa > Chordata > Aves > Gruiformes > Rallidae > Zapornia > Zapornia atra. Next base: position 10,782 of record VZTU01018365.1, read on the forward strand.
CAAAAGGCAAAGTTTGGCCAGGTATTGCTGAATTTTCTGGAGGTGCTCTGAAGAGAACCAACATCAGTAGTGCTCTATTCCAGCTGTGTCGTATTGCACTTCCCAGGTAAGTTGAAAATCTCCCTATGACAATCTGTCATTTCTAGTATGATACAGTAAATTAATTTGCCAGAGACAGAAAGAAACACATTTTTAGAAATGATAAGATTCATTAAAATTCAAATCCAAATGTAATTACCAAAAGAGAAAACAGAGGTAAAACCTGCTATTGAAATATTCCTCAGGTTGAGTCAAAGAATCATGGAACATTTTCTTCAAAAAGAAATTCATGTAAAGCAGTTTATAATAACCCCAAATATTACTATTGTTTTGTGAAATAGTTTTCCTTGTGGATCAATTACAGGATTCCTTAAGTGGCCAAAACAAAGTCACTCTTTTCCTGATTCTCACTTCTGATAGTAAGCATTCAGGCAGAGAGTGAACACTTCCAAGATCAGAATCAGGAGTTGTATTAGCACATTCCTGCTTTTAAGTTAAGCATGTGCTTAAGTGCTTTGTTAGAGTGAGACCTGACACCTGTTTACATCAAAACATAACTCTGCTGAAGGCAGTGGCGTTGCATCTCTATGTAGGCAATCTATGTGAGAAGAAAATGAGAACCATGTGGTTCTGAAAAACCAGCAGCAAAATGCTGGGCTAGTGTTGTGGATTAAAAAGACACCTAAAACTCTTGGAACTATTGTTATTTTAGCTGACAGTGCTGTATTTATCTGGTATATCCTGGCTATTATATATTTAAGATAACATAGCCTCATCAATTATCATCAAATATACCAGTTCAGACTTTGACCCTAAAAGGGAATTTTAAATGCAGTCCAAAAATCCAATCTTGAGAATTACACTCCTTTAATCAGGGGAGAGAAGTGACATCATATGCTTATCCCAGCACAGCTCAAATTTCCCATATTGCCCTGCTAGGAGCAATCCAGCTAAGTGAACAAACAAAATGTTCAGGCCTGAAGATGATGATATCTGAGCTACCATGAGGATTCTGCCTATGAAGATTCATTAAATTAACTACTTCTTTCTAGAAAAAATATAAAGATGTGTTGCACACACACAGAGCACAGCTACACTGTGACCATGAACATCAATAGAATAGTGAATGTACCTTGGACTGAGCTCCATAGCCCACAACTAGATTATCAGCAGACACTACAACAAGCTATGTTTCCATGACCCCTTTTGTTTGTGTGTGCATAATCCTTTGTCTGTAGACAAAGGGTTCTCAGGATCATACACACATAAACAAAAGACAATGCTTGTGCAGTTGTCTTTCTGGTGTTTCAGCACAATGCTGGGGAACACTTCCGTTTCATTCCCTTGCAGAATGATGGCACACACATTGCACAAAGAACCAGCCAAGAAGGCAAGGTGAATATCTGAGGAATATCTCCAACCTGACAATTAGACATGTTCTACCTTAGGGCTGTAGTTACTAGAACAGTGCTACACAAGTTTCTTGCAGGACTATTATAGCCAGGAAATCTCAATTGGCAAATATGAAGTCAGTAATCTTTTCTACCTGGTGGGTGAGCTGGGGGGGGGACACCAGTTCCCCAGCATGGATTTCTGCACAAGCACACAGTAGTGTGTCAGTCTGACTTGCTACCCAGTGGAGAACACTGCAAACAATAGCAGACAGTAAATGTCATTATTAGGAGCAAAGACAAAAATGGCCCAAAAAAAGTGTCTCTGCATCCACCAGGTAGATGAGCTGCTCAACACCTGGCTACGAGGCAGTGTGGACACTAGGAACTTACACTGACTCAAGGGCAGAGTGAACAAGTTCATTTGGCCAGCCCCTTTTCAGTGTCTGTGGGGACAGGACAAGGGGCAATGGCTGCCGGTTGGAGCACAAGAAGTTCTGCACCAACATGTGGAAGAACTTTTCCCCAGTGAGGGTGAGGGAGCCCTGGGACAGGCTGCCCAGGGGGGCGTGGAGTCTCCTTCTCTGGAGAGATTCCAGCCCCGTCTGGACGCCGACCTGTGCAATATGAGCTGGGGAGCTGCTTTGGCAGGGGGGTTGGACCCCATGAGCTCTGGAGGTCCCTGCCAACCCCTACGATCCTGTGATTCTGTGAAGAGAAACCCACTGAGATTATGACCAGACTGCCTGCCTTAGAGAGTTCAAAGTGACAACAGTTAGAGGTCAGCAGTGGGGAGAGCTGGCCTTGGCCCATACCCTTTGCTAACTCCCTACTCTTAGCCACGACTGGACTTGGGATGCTGATGACTTTGATGGAACTGTGGTCGGGTCTGTTACAGCCATTCTCATGGGGCTCCCCATGGCAAAACAGCACAGAGCTGCTGGCCTGCAGTCTCCCATTTTCTAACAGTCATTTGTTGGTTGTACACACACTGAGAAATACTCTGATCATTGCTGGTTGCTTAGGTAGGCCAAATGCCAGCATTAGGGAAAAAAAAAAGCCTTGGTGGCAAGCATATAAAGGCAGCTGACAATGCAGTACTGACATTGGTAAAGAAACTCTGCTGCCCTGGCAATGAGCTGCCTTGGAAAGGCATGACTGCTGAGCACAGTCAGGGTAGCCCTGGGGAGATGAATGCAGTGTGTCTGGAGTGAATGCAACATCCGACTTCACACAAAAGCAAATGTCTACAACACAGTTGTCATTACTCCTTTGTATGCCTGGAAAAACAGGACAATTTATAGCTATCATGGCAAGCAGACCAGTCAGTTCTTCTGCACTGCCTCTGCATCTTGTCTGGAACAGAATGGCATGATGAGATCTCCACAACTGAGATCTCAGAGTACTACCAAATCTTCTGCTCTTCAGACAATCTGGGCCACGTGTCAGTTAACAGCAAGTTCCAAGGCATGTCTGATGACCCACTCTGACATGGTAAAGGGTTCAAAGACTCTGAAGAATTGCTATCAGCCCCTGTTTAAGGCAGATCATTAGCCATGGAGTGTAATTCTGACAACCCTGGCTGGGTCAGAAGTCATCCCAAGTTGTCTCAGGCGAAGAAGAGTAATGATACAGTTCAGCATGAACAGTGACATGGGAAAGCAAGGAGAAGTCAGAAGAGCAGGTCTAAGTTAGAAACCTGCAGCATTTGCTATGCTGGGGGGTTCCAAAACTCACTTTTGCTTCTCACCTGTAAGGTGTGGACTTTCAAGTCCTTGCACTCCAGTCACTAAGGACAAACTGCCATCCTCTTTTGGCACCTGCAGATTGAGTGGTGGGGCCAGAGCTCACAGCAGTAGGTGGGACAGATCCACTAACCCATCCTTCTAAATTAGGATCCTTATAATGCCACCTTACAATGGTGACATTTATCCTGGCACCATATTTCCAAAAATAGCTATCCCCTGAATACATCATGTTATCAAGAAACTTTCCCATGGAATTGCCTTTGTTGCTCCTATTTCTGCAATGCTTTGACACTCTTGAGCTCCCACAGGATCTACAGTCCTTTTGTGCTTAAAGTACCATTTTGTTCCTCAAATGGGTTATTTCACTGCCATGACTCATGTAGTATGAGTTGTGCAGAGGGTACTTCTTCAATACTTGCAAGCTACTCTAGGTCTCAGGAAAAGCTGTTTCTTTTAATTTAATTTCCTAACTGTGTGGGCTGCTTGGCAATCAGGAATTGTATCCTATTACTTTTAGCAAGTCCCAAAATTTGTAAGCAGTTGAAGAGCTCTTACAGAGCAGGTCGAAAGTGAGGGTGTGAGAACAAGGGTCAAAGCAACTTTATGTGCTCCTTTGCAAGCTGATTTGGCATTCAGTGATGACTTTCATGTGTCCTGCAGTGGCTGAGGAGATACTCTTGATCTGTGCATGGAGAGTGGCTATTTTCCCATGGGCAGCTGGGTTTGTGGAGGTTTCTGTAGCACTGCTGACAAAAGGAAATGGACTGGATTTTCACTGACTGAAACACTGGCCCAGGACAGATAGGATCAGCCAAATGGGCCTACAAATGTCTTCTGTGCATGGAACTAAAGGAGACTCACGCAGAGAGGAGAGCCCCAGACTCTGGGCTCACTCACTCTGGTGTGAACATACAGTAACTCTGTTGGACTCAGCATGGACTATTAGTCATGTAAAACAACAAAGTTCACTCCTTTAATCTTTATTTTTTTACTTGCTCTTCTCTGAACTGTCTCCAATTTGTCAATATTAGGAATTCAGTGTTTGGCCCCACATGCCAGGTACAGCCACAACAGAGGAGCTATTACTTCCTTGCTCTGTAAGATGATGCCTTTTGCATATGCAGCCTCAAAACTTCAGTTGTGGGGTTTTTTCTGCATCCCATTGAATCATGTTATGTGCCAGAATGATCTCTCCAGAAACACCCCTATGTTTCCACCAGTCTTCCTGCTGCATAAGCTCCCTTTTCCTAGTAAATAGATTGGTTTCAGATTTATTTTCTCCACAGACTGCTTGCTTGCTTGTTTCTCTCTCTCTTGCATTGTCTTTCTTTTTAGTAACCCACCTCTGTCTTTACCAGCCACCATCCCATCTCCCAGTTAAAGACTGCAGCTAATTTCATGACCAAGAACATAAAATGCTCTTGAAAAATTGTTTTGTTTCATTTAAAATCAGTTCTGCAAGGAAAGAACCAAGATCTATACTAACCTTTTCAGTGACCTACCAAAAAAACCCCTCCCTGAATCCTTAAGCTGTCTGCTTTCCTTACTCTCTTAGAAAGCATTTGCATTCCAGCAACAGTACCTCTCTCCAAGATAACTTTGCACTGATTACCTAAGTAGGTTTCATTGCAAGACACTGATATTTTCCCCTAAAATGCAAGTATTCTGTTAAAAAAAAAACAAACAGGTTTTCCAGACAAGATTAGCATTTTATAAACCTATACTGATGAATTTCATTATTAAAATTAAAATTACAATCCAGTCTCAGAAGAAGATCTACTCCAGGTATGGCAGCCCCAGAACAAATCACTAGAAAAGCAATTGCTATATTTACATTTTCTTTTTCTGAACTTGAAGATGGACTATGCTGCTTTCCTCAGCTCTTTCACTACCTTCCATCAAAGTCTTAAGTTTATTAAGCTAGTCCCTAAACATCCTAGGATGCATAATAACTTCTTATCTCTATACATTCACATGTTCCCCTAACGCAGCTATTGAGGCAGCATCTTTCTGACCTGACTTCGCATATTTTTCTTGGAATGGGATTTATTTTTAAAGGGGATCAGTATTTCAGCCAACTTTTGCATTATTAACCACCTCCTCCTCTTTATTTATTTATATTTTATTAAGCCACTAATTTCCCAATCAAGGAACAAGGAGAGCTTTGGCTAACGGCCGGACTCAGGCACAAAGACAACAGTAAGAGAAAAAGCTACAGGGAACCATTTTTTATCAGAAGGAATAGACAGCATTAAATATCAGCTAGAGGCTACAAACTGCAGGTAACTGATAAAGGAGGCAAAAGATAATCAGGAAAATTACTGCTGCTTAAGCAGGAATCATACAATCATAAGGGTAGGAAGGGACCTGGAGAGCTCATGGGGTCCAACCCCCCTGTCAAAGCAGCTCCCCAGCTCATATTGCACAGGTCGGCGTCCAGACGGGGCTGGAATCTCTCCAGAGAAGGAGACTCCACACCCCCTGGGCAGCCTGTCCCAGGGCTCCCTCACCCTCACTGGGGAAAAGTTCTTCCCCATGTTGGTGCAGAACTTCCTGTGCTCCAATTTGCAGCCATTGCCCCTTGTCCTGTCCCCACAGACCACTGAAAAGGGGCTGGCCAATTCCCCCTGTGATCCACACTTAAGATATTTATAAACATTAATTAGGACCCCCTAAGTCCTCTTTTCTCCAGGCTGAACAGTCCCAGCTCTCTCAGCCTGTCCTCATAGGGGAGATGTTCCAGGCCCTTAATCATCTCTGTAGCCCTTCTCTGGACTCTCTCCAGGAGATCCCTGCCTCTTTTATCCCAGGGAGCCCAGAACTGGACACAACACTCCAGGTGGGGCCTGACCAAGGCAGAGTAGAGGGGGAGGATCACCTCCTTTAACCTGCTAGCTACACTCCTCCTGATGCCCCCCAGGATCCCATTGGCTCTCTTAGCCACCAGTGCACACTGCTGGCTCATGGCCAACCTGTCATCAACCAGGACCCCCAGGTCCTTCTCCACAGAGCTCTTCTCCAGCAGGTCATCCCCCAGCCTGTACTGATGCAGTGGGTTATTCCTCCCCAGGTGCAAGACTCTACACTTGCTCTTGTTGAATCTTACTTGGTTTCTTATAACAGAATTCCTGACAGCTACCATTGTCCCTTACCTAACCCAAGAGTGGAAAATTGTTGATAAGAGGCAACTGAGAGAAGAAAAAATCCTCAGCAAATAGTTTAGCTCTGGATTTGGAATACTTATAAAGGAGGACAGCAATATGGAGAAGGATGTTTCACCGTAGACAGTCTGGTCCATGTGCAAGTGTGAACTCCCAAAGACTTAGTCAAATGTCAGTAGATGATTTGCATGTCCTAAAAAGCTGAGAAATTCAAGAGGAATGACACACACTAAGTACAGGGAGAGTTTCAGAAAGAAAAGAAAAAAAAAACCCAAACATTTTTACCCTGATGATTTTAATCCTGGGAGCCTAAAACCAGCACAGCCACACCAAATGGCCAAGCTGGTATATGAAATCATATGAAAGGCAAAGATAGAATGGAAGGCTGGAAATAAAACTAGGTCTGGTCAAGAATGTTTTATGGAAAATAGAGTTTGACAAGCAAACCTGGTATCAGTTGGATAGGTGATGGGTAAATGTAAAATGTGAAATCTGGGTATGCATTTGACTGTACAAAACACAACGTTCTGCATACAAACTGTTACAACATACTGATAACAGTGTGTTTGAGGCAAAGCTTTGCTATTGGGAGATCTGCAGACAACCCTAGACAGGTCACATTGACAAAATGGAAAGGAACTGAATATATGGCTTTACTTGACAGGATCAACAGAGGAACAGAGTGCCCTGTGGGCAGGTGATTCTGACTCTTTAGGTATTCTTCACACAATATCAAGACCAATTCTTGTGTGAATAATTAAAATACATACCAAAGTTTGGAGAGGATTTTTTTGTAGGGAAAAAGACAATATCAGAAATAAAGGGATAGACAAAACACTTCTTAACAATGAATTTAGAGCTTGATTGGTTATCAAAATGGATAGAGGCATCTTGATGAGAAGAAACAAAAATATCTTCACCCAGTGAAAACACCACAGGTGAATGGACTCTTTCAAGCAGCAGAGAAAGGCATAGTTATAGTCTGTGCCAGAAAGGCAGAGCCAGAAACTGAGAAATAAAAGACACATTTTGAACAGAAAGGGTGATTAATTTTAGGACAAACTACCAGAGGAAGTAGTGAATTCTGATAGGATTCAGGTCAGCACAAGGTGGGATCCATCAGTCCGTGACACACAAGGTCATTTGCAAACCATTTGTGGCATTCATGTCTCTGAGTTGCTGAAGAAACCCAGCAATAAGCCACACCATCTGACCCACTAACCTGCACCAGGAAAATGTCTCTGGTCAGTTGCACATTGCAACCTCATTCTTCCTTGCTCCCAGTTGCAAAATGGATTGCTCCCTCGTAAAGTGCCCATCCAGGCAACACAGGAGCTTAAGAGATGAACAGAGCTTGCTTTGAATTGGAGGGAAACTCATATACATACCTTACCAGCAGGGAAACACATACTTTACAAGGTAAACCACACCTAAGGGGTTTTTTTTCCCTTTCCCTCTCTTTTCCAATCAATCAGGCCCTGTAAGTTTGACTTTATATGCACCTCTCTTGCTTTCTGTCAAAGAAAAAAAATCAATTCTATGTGAATATACAATCTCTTCCATTCAGGACTGGTGCTGGCAAAGCACAGAATGATGGGAAGTTGCTGCTGGCAACATGAAGATGGGCTGTGGCCACAGAAATTCCATGTGCTGATAAAGTTTAGATGCTGTCAAGAGTTTGGGGATTTGGGTCACTCTGCTCTGAGAGGCAGTGTACAGCAGTCAGGTTTACTCAGCCCTTGGCATCCTGTTCATTGGCTTGTCACAAACCATGTTTTGGATAAGCCTGGTTGTCCCTCACACCCTGAGGAGTGCCTGGGTATCAGTGAGATGCACAGGGCTCAGATTACCTTTGTGAGACTTCTCTGAGCACAGCTCAAAAGCTGAAGAGATATTTTAGCCTTGCTTGTCATTTGGGCTTTGCCAGGTCTGAGCATAGAGACCCTCAGTTCTCAAGTCTGTCAATCCAGCTTCCTGTGCCAGCTTCATATGCACTGGAGGAAATAAAGGAGAATGAAGGGGTGGGAGATGTAACAAGCCACATCAGTGTGGGGAAGCAGGGAAAGGTAAGTAGAGTTTATTTTATCACCACTGCACAGGAAGTCTTGGTACCAAAAATTGCTCTCATCCCAGGCAGCACTCCATGTTATTTCTGGCACCTTTGTAAATTGGTGTGCAACCCCCCACCCCCCCCCCAGAGTCCCTCAGCAGCCTGTACCTCTCAGCTCCCCCCACCCTGAGCATTTTACTGAAAATGAGGGCTGTTCCTTAACTGTCAGGTTGAAGCATCTCTTGAGGGCTAGCAACTCTGCAGCCAGCATAGACACACTGACTCCAGTTGCTAAGCAAGAAGGGCTGCCTCTGGGCAGAGCCTGTTTCAAAAGTCACCTTTGTCACTAGTACTACCCCAAGTGAGTAACTTAAACCACTGTAGGTGTGCACACACAGAGACTTTGCACTCTCAACTGCAGGACAGCTTTAGCTTAAAGGAAAGGTGCTGAGCTCCTGCTGCCTCCTTTCCCTGGGTGAGACCTGTTACATTTCATTCATGCCATAATAGACCTGATTAAGAGCCAATAATATATATATATATTTACTTTTATGTTTTAAATTCAGCTTTTGTCTTCCCAAAAAACCCCATCATGCTCCTGTTTCCTGGTGCAAAAGACACATTTTTTAAGCTCAATTTCAAATTTTGTTTCACAAAAGAACCAGTAAATTTTTCATCAATACTGATGGGGCAATCTGCTCATTCCACAATCTCCTCAAACTGGTTTTCAGCCGTGAAACTGAAACAGGGTGAGACTCAGGCCCATCGTTTTGTATGGACCCATAGAGGGCACCAGACATCCATTTTTCAGTGCACTGGCCAGGTGCTTACTGTGTCCCTCTGTCCTCCCCAGTAACCGTGCGGGGGGATGGACGCTCTTGGGATGAGGAATGGAAGTTCCAGGGAAATATAAAATTTGAATTCTAATCGGAACTGCTGGAATGATGGATGTTTCCATTTCCAAATTAAATATGAAAATAAAATGTTGGCTTGATCTGAAATGTCTTTCTCAAGAATCTGATTAAATGGGGGGAAAAACAATTGAAAATATTTTCTTTTCCATTCCAAGAATTCAAAAAAAAAACCCAAGCAAAAAGTAATCTGTGACATGACAAGTATCTTCCCATGGAGGAACCCAAGCATTCAGTTTGGAGAACTTGAGAAAGAACTATCTTGCATCCTTACCTTTTTTTTACCCTTCTACAACAGCAATTTAAATGAATTTACAGTTTGGTATCTTCATTTTTCACCCAAAAAAGTTCAAGCAGGTTTTTTCCTCCCCCTCTCGCCCCAGTTGTTTCAAATCAGCGCTCTCCAGAGGAAGTAAGTGCTTCAGTGGCCTTTGTAAAGATCACACTCTGAGAAACCCTTTTCACCGTTTAACCACCACGAGTGATAAACAAGAGATAAATGAAGGGGAAGAAAACAAACCCACTATGTGACTCACTCTCATGTGAGAAGTGTGCTGTCTGCCATAACCACAAGTCCTGGTGTATTATCACAATGGTTTATTTAGTCTGAGTGAACTCTAGATATCATCTAACATATCTGCTCCCATCATTTGCCCTACAAAGAGAGGCTGAGGGAGCTGGGCTTGTTCAGCCTGGAGAAGAGAAGGCTGCGGGGGGACCTCATTGCAGCCTGCCAGTCCCTGAAGGGAGCTTATAAGCAGGAGGGGATTCAACTTTTTAAAAGGGCAGATAATGTCAGGACAAGGGGAAATGGATTAAAGCTAAAGGAAGGAAGGTTTAGATTAGATATTAGGGGGAAGTTTTTTACAGAGAGAGTGGTGAGGGGCTGGAACAGGCTGCCCAGAGAAGTAGTGGATGCCCCGTCCCTGGAGCTGTTCAAGGCCAGGTTGGATGGGGCCCTGGGCAA
>VZTU01018365.1:21067-68356 GCA_013400835.1 Zapornia atra
ATGATTCTATGATTCTATGATTCTATGATTCTATGATTCTATGATTCTATGATTCTATGATTCTATGATTCTATGATTCTATGATTCTATCTTGGAGCCCATGGATCTCTGGCCTACAGGCAGAGCCTTTTCAAAGCTCATTTCCACATCTGACAGGGCAAAGAGGAGCTCAGGCAGTCCCACACCAGCACCAGCCTGATGGGCCCTGTGATACAAGGCATCTGAAGTACCTACCAAGACAGAGAGCTGCATAAGAACTTAACATTACATAAACATGGATGTAGCTAGTTAAACTGATAGGATCTAGGAAGCCACTCTCAGTAAACCTAAATAAATTTGGGAAAGGGAGGGCAGGAACAGCAGACTCGGAAGCAAGATTATAATCAACATACTGAGGCAGTTCCTCTCTCTTGGTAACTGTCCAAACGAGTATCCTCAATTCCAGACCCTCCAAGTCTCCCTGGGTCTGAAAACCTCTTGCTTCTGTGAATTTCTGAGCTCAGGCTTCTCTTTTATTTCCAGCAACCTTTACTCCCCCTTGTCTCCCATCTTTCAAATGTCTCTTCATTTCTTGCAGTTCAGAGGGTGCAACCTTCACAAGTATTTCATCAACTTTAGTGGGGTTGGATTAAACCCCAGATTCCTGCAGCAACAAATATTTGGGTGTCTTTCTAGGACCAAATATTTCTTGTTGCCTATGACAGACTTTGGTCTGTACTCCCCCCAATCCCCTTTTTCTTCCTTAAATCAGAGATTAGATTATCCTTAAATAATATGTTTTCCAACTGTTTTGTGTGGCAAACCCTCTCTGCTTCCTGCTTTATACGTGGTTTGCATCCTGTGCACATGGCCTAAAAGATCAGTTGCTCAGCCTCAGGGGGCTATTAATCCCCAGCACAGTAATCTGCACAGAGGCATTTAGTCTTTCAGGAAAGATGCACCTGAAAGAAACTTTCTGAGAAGCACATGGCTGATAGAAACCACTGAGTAAAGCCAACAGCTTAGCCAGAGGCTGGGATGGGAATCTCCTTTCTGCTCTGATCAAGTTTCCCCAGCAATTAAATGCAGAGCCTTCCAACAGAAGTATTTTTGCTAAGGCTGATGAGCAAAAGTCCCTGAGATTCGATTTCAACATCTTCTCAACAGTCCCTGTTGCATAACCTTGTTTGTCCCCAGAGAGTGATTCTGCTCTGCTGGCAGGGGAGTCTTTCCTGGCATCGGGCTGATCCCTCAGCCCTCACATACAAGCTTCCAGATAGTGGATCTACAGGGCAGAAACTCTCCCTGTTGCAATAACTCCAAATATAGAGAGGTCCTAATCTCTCCTTTAGGTCTGGTAGTGCAAATAAGGCCACAGCCATTTGAAAGCTCTTTGATGATGTAATCACAGAGTAATGCATCCCTCATTTGGCCACTTTGCTCTGTACCAAGGTATTCTGAATGACTTTTTCAGACTCTTCAACTTCAGGATGTGCAGACCTTTCCCATAGAGCCAATACCAAACCTTCTGCCAGGGTTTTCTCTGGAACTTGGCTGAATTTCCAAAGCTCTCATTTCTCATTTGGCTTCCTTGAATTTTTTTCCATCTAGGCTGTCCCTACCTGTCCCCTCCAATAGCTCAACCCTTTTTTGCTTAGAGGTTGGCTGAGGACAATGGGAAACAGTACAGGAATCTTACTTTCAAAGCAGTAGTGATCTGGCACTAACTCCTCTTCTTAAGACCTGTGCTTAGGTGCCCAGATAAGAAGTGAGACATCACCCTCTCCTGCAGCATGCTTTCTGCACAGACAGAGACACTTTGCAGCCATTGAACACTTAGATTTATGGCTTGGGGAATTTGTTCCAACTTAACTCCCTTCAGGGACTCCAAAATGGGAAGCACTGCACATCCCTCAAAAAAGATGACTCATCTTTATTCCACTGCCTTCCCTTCCCCATTTCCACTCTTTCTGCTTTGACGTCGATCAGGAATGTTCACTTTTTTGCTTGGCTGCAGATCCTTAAGCATGGGTGGAAAGGCAAGGCAGGTAGGCTCACTGTTCTGATTTACCCATCTGCAACACATCCTTTCCTTCCCACTCAGTCCACCAGAATCACAGAATCACAGGATCGTAGGCGTTGGAAGGGACCTCCAGAGCTCATGGGGTCCAACCCCCCTGCCAAGGCAGCTCCCCAGCTCATATTGCACAGGGCGGCGTCCAGATGGAGCTGGAATCTCTCCAGAGAAGGAGACTCCACACCCCCTGGGCAGCCTGTCCCAGGGCTCTGGCACCCTCACTGGGGAAAAGTTCTTCCCCGTGTTGGTGCAGAACTTCCTGTGCTCCAACTTGCAGCCATTGCCCCTTGTCCTGTCCCCACAGACCACTGAAAAGGGGCTGGCCAATTCCCCCTGCATCCCATGCTTAAGATATTTATAAACACTAATTAGGTCCCCCCTGAGTCTTCTTTTATCTAGGCTGAACATTCCCAGCTCACTCAGCCTGTCCTCATAAGGGAGATGTTCCAGGCCCTTAATCATCTTCGTAGCCCAGAACCACATCTGCTGTCTTCAAACCAGCGTGACCCAACTGCTTTCCCCAGTACCCTCACACACAGAGCTCTTCTCCAGCATCTGGCTCAACTGTGTACAAGAAACCGTCCTGTGTCCTTCCCCTATCTTTGCAGTAGAGCTGTAGGTCTCCTCAGCAAAGTCCAGTCTGTACTGCTTGTAAATATACAGCACTGAGCCAGTGTCTGGAAAAAACAGCTGCATTTTCAAGGTCTAGTGCTTTCCCTTTGACTTGCCTCACCTATGGAACAGGTCTGCCAGGCGTGCAGGTGCAGAGACCCCTTCATTTGCAAGAGGTTTTTCCAGATCTTCACTATGAGATGGCTACTCTCAAAGCGACCACCTAGTGCCACATGACACTTCTTAAATGTTTAGCATCATTACAGTAGCTGAATTTCTGGTAGACTTCCAAATAGAACTAATATGCACATTACCAGCAGCTACCTGTATCCTGAATTCTGGCTGCAAAATTGTTCAGGTGAAAGGTGACCTAAATGTAGTTACTGAAATCAGTAGTAGTATGATATATTTTTTTTTAATCATGTGAAGGGAAATTAACTGTATTTTAAAGAAGAAATATAATCAAATACCCACTAAGCATTGGTGAGTTTGGAGGGTTGAATATACATCACCAGGTATTAGCTGCTCTGAGAAAATTTTAGAGACCCAGTCTGTACAGTGAAGAAAAAAGGAGAAATCCAGTTCCAGAAAGGCCCTGTCCTGTGTTAGGCAAAAAAAAGAAAACAAAAAGAAAATAGAAGGGAATAAAAAAGGCTCAAGTGTATATTTAACTGATTGACCCCTCTCTCCTTATGCCCCCAGCATCGTGAACAGCAAGAGGCCAAAAGGAAGTGTTTAATTGCCTTCGAAATAAAGGGAAGGGGAAGCAAGTTTCAATTGGAGGTTTAGGCAGAAGTTTTCATGGCTCTTTTATTCAAGTTGCCTTGCTCACTAGTAAATGATACCTTCAGGAGCTCCTCCCCAAGGCACTATCCTTAGTGATGCCAGGGAAGAACAACGCAGTGACCTTATCTGCCTGCGACTGCCCTAAAGGACAGGCTTCCCCCGGCACACACCGAGGGGCGTCCCGCACCTCAGACCCCAACCCAGCCGCCGACTGACTCAGTGCACAGGGAGGCTGTCAATAGCTGCAGCCTGTTGCACAACTGGCTGGTGGGAAGGGAGGAATCCAGCCCCCGGGGGAGAAAGGAGTAGCCAAACAGATGGAAAAGTCACCTGCGGGGACTCCAATCCATGAAACCTGAAACTGAACTGGTAGATGGGGAGATTGCCATCAGGAGAGGTTGGCAAACCCAGGGCTGAAATGTGGAATCACTGGGCAAGCTGACTGAACCACAAAATGAGGAACCTCCTTCATGAGCACCCCCCCGAGGGAGGGGTGGTGCTTTAAGGAGCACAGCCTCTGTGATGTACATTGTCTTGAGCCCTGAAAGGTTTTGCAGATTTGCACCATAGGTAATTGCTTGCTCCCCCAGCAGCTGAGCACGGTGTGGGGGAGAGATCTCAGGAAAGCTGGAAGGAGGCAGGAGGGAAGAAGGTTCTTGCAATAGTCTGGTAGGGGAGACTGAAAGTCAGTGGGTAAAGAGGGAGATGGATTTGGACAGGGTTATTATGCAAAGGAAACTCCAGGTGGACACAAGAACATCTGGAGCCAGTCAGGCCTAAGGCCAATCTACTGGCATGGGCCTTCTCCCCAGGCACCCAGGCATAGATTGCTACAGGGTGGACCAGGACCAAAGCAAAGACAATCCTGCTTCTCCAAAACATGCCTCCCAATTTCAGAAAGCATGCATTCAGGCAATTCTGGAGCCACTGATAGTGGGTCTGGGTTTAAAAGGACTTGATGGATTTTTCTTCCATTAATTTGGCTGTTTTATTTTTTTTACTTTCCTATAAATTGTTCACTTCTATTGCTGTACATGGCAAGGAGTATTTAGTCCAGCACCTAACATGCCACCCTTTCAGAGAGATACTGGTTCTGCCCAGAACAGGGCTTTGAACAGACCCTGCAATGCAAGAAGAGCTGTGTGGATCATGGAACATGTGATCCTTTGAGTCTGGATAATGAATGAAAAGGGTCACAGAGACTTCAGGCACTGGAAAGCTCAGGGAAGCAGAAAAGAAGTTCTTCATGGTGATAGGAATAAGAGCAGCCTAGGGAGCAGAGTATACAAGCAATGCTTTAGAAGTCGAAGGCCATTTTCAAGCACATCATATATAGAAGGAAATAGATGAATTGGCATGAGACCACATCTATAAATGCAGTAGTGATATGAGCTGAGGATGGAGAAGAACCTATGCCTGAGGCACTCCTCCCACAGAGGAGCAACAAGTCAAGTTCAGGAGCATGGAGTGACTGAGAGGCTGAGATGAAGACATAAGATAAATGGGTGTGGGGAATTAATATCATTCAGTGAGGGGAACGGGAGCAGAAGGCTGACATGGAAGCAATTCCTCTGGGTCTAAAGGAGATTTTCAATTCTTTCAGGGAACATTTTTCATCTCCCATTCCTCCAGCTCTTGGCAGAA
Source organism: Zapornia atra (assembly GCA_013400835.1). Taxonomy (NCBI): domain Eukaryota; kingdom Metazoa; phylum Chordata; class Aves; order Gruiformes; family Rallidae; genus Zapornia; species Zapornia atra. The sequence goes on from VZTU01018365.1 coordinate 26,166, forward strand.
GAGAAAACTTCATTCTCTTCACGTTCTCAGTGATGCAACTCCCTTCACATCAACAAACTCACATTAATGGAAGTGAGCAGAATGAATCCCAGCTCTGAAAGAACAAAACTCCCTCATCACAAGTCCCCTGGTACAGCATGTGAGAAGGGTCTTTCCTTTTAGCCTTGCAGAGGATATCAAATTGCTTTTAATGTTGCATCTATCAATGCTGGGCCACAAGACATTTGTTTGCTTCAGGTGTCATGGGAGCTGAAAAATCTTTTTGTGGGGAATGATATTATCCCTCTAAAGTCTTATCTTAAGGAAAACATATGTGATCTTGCAGGGAAACCTCTCTCAGATGCATTTTAACTTAACAGGAGGTTCCTTTCCCAATGTATCTGTTAGCACAGGAACACACGTGCACACACATACCCACACCACTGTAGCAACCCAGGAATGCAGAACCCTCCTCAGATGGGCTGGGGGAGGGAGGCAGATGAGGGATGAAGGCTTCTCATGCCATTTCAGCTTGGAGTTCAACCCTGGAACGAAGAGTTTCAACCCTGGAACAAAGAGTTTCAACCCTGGAATGAAGGGTTACTTATACAAAGACAATGATGTTGGTCCTGAATGGCTGCCTGCTGGCGGCCTCTGTGTCAGCAGGGCCCAGCCCCACCATCCTCCAGCCACCACCTTGGACTTTCCTGCTGCCCAGTGCTGTCAAAGGGATGAGATGGCTCCCAGCCCATGCAAGGAATCCTAAACCTTGCTCTGAAAAAGCACTTACTGAGCTTGTTATGGTGCAGTAGCTGCATGCTGACCGTGGTGCTGTGGGTCATGGCCATGGGAATAGGAGAAAGGAGCTTGTATGCTGCTGACACTGCCAGAAAGGGAGTGAGTGGACTCTCTGGTCTGAGATAGGACAGAAGAGGTTCAAATTACTGACAGATTTTGGAAAGCTTTTCAAGTGGTATCTTCAAAGGGTATGTTACTTGTCCTAACTCTGATGGTGTCAAAGAAAGTTTCAAAGGATGCATTGTTTGAGCACTTTCAGATGTCTCACCTTTAATGTCTCTGAGCTTCTGCTCCTCCTCTATAAATGTAATTGCCTACCTTGTCTGTGATTTACTCTACAGGGAAAACTTTTGCCTTCTGGAAGGCTCCTATAGGCCCTGGGATTCTAAGGAGCAGGATGAATAATCACACCAAGAGTCTGTCTTGCAGTCATAATGTTGTGATTGTTAGGAATTGAATTCTTACATTATTACAGTTCTGTCACAAAGTACTGAATTAATTTATGCCAGAATTATCCCCTTACCTTGTGATTGTTAAGATTTTCCAGTAATTTTTTTTTCTATGGCAGACCACTTTTTCAAACCATATTTTCCTTTTAAAATGTTAGCTGTTTTTACCCATTCCTATCTTATTTCATTGTAATGAAAACCAAGATTTAAGTAGAAATATGGTCATGGCTGGCAGGAAAATCTCTGAATTCAATGAACTAATAAAAAGTGTCACTATCATTTTTCCAGCTCATTTGGGTACAGTTATCTCTTCTTCAGATGGGTTGGTACAGCACCTTTCACAGTACTAGCACTTGTTGAAGTGCTACAGCTAGTACCAGAGATTGTTTAAGGTTTGTGGGCTTCACTTTTAGACAGCAGTAGTAATACAAAATGCAGCAGCATGAGTTCAGTCCTGTTTCCAAGTAAAAAGCTCACAGGACCCTCATAGGACCCCTTCATAGGACTCCTCATCCCTTCCAAACCCTGAGAAAATCCACTGATTACACACCATATCTTTGAGATCAGCAGTGGTGGCTTGTTAGGAACTGAGGACTTCTTCTAAAACAAACTTAGATCAGCATATATATATATACACTCTCTTGCACACACAAACCACACACATCATTTGTATGATAAAAGCCTATCAAAACAAGCAGCCCACTGCTTTTGGATAGTTTACCCCATGGGAAGATGTAGAGAACAGTGTCACAGGCACAGGTCACCTCTAGTACCTGAATTCTAAAACTCTGCAGAGAGAAGGATGGCATGAAAACATGGCCAGAAAGGAACAAGAAGCACTCTGAATCATGTGGGTTTTCATGAGGATTGTAGCTAAGGAGCAAATAGGCAATGTTAAATGGCAGCAGAGGAAATACATAAGGAAAATTCTGGCCTTTAGAGGGTCTGAAAGAGACTGTGGCATCTCTGGAGAAACACTTCTATCTTCCCTGCCTCCTCCTTGAGTACCCTGCTGAAAAATAAGAGGTGGGGTTTCAGGCAGAGGGGTTGTATCATTTTCTGGCACTGCTTAAATCTCCCTTCCCCTGGCACTCCTACAACAGCTGTGGTTTTGCTCACAGGCCCACTGCAGGTAGGAGGAATCCCATACCCAGTCTGGAAACACCAGTAAGGAATGAAGGAAGCCCCAAAGGAAGCCTGCCCCTGAAATCAGCCAGTGAGCTAGGACTAAAAGCAGAGCTGCTGTCGCCACAGCACTGCAGCACAGATCACTTATTTCTGTCCAGCAGCATCTTATTTCCTCCATCAGTCCAAGCTCCTCCTCTTGCTTTGACTGCAACATCACAGGAAACTTCCACCCAGAGTATTTTTCCTTTGTGTGTCAGGTTACATTTTAAGGTAGCTAGTTGTTACATAAGGAGAAAAAATAAAGAGAAAAAAAGAAAAGAGGAGAAGGAAAGGAGAAGATAAAGCATTTGTTGCATTTTACATCCCATAATGGCCTGAATCAACAGCATCCCCCAGCTTCCCAGCCCTTCTCTCAGTGTTGTACTGTGGCACTGGTCCCTTTACTAGAGGTATTAGAGCAAGACAAGTTTGTGAGGGATTAGAAAGATCTCAGGTTTGTTGCATTGTGACAGAACATTTTGCCTTGGGCTTTCCGGGTCTTTGGTGCAATCCTATGGGCTAAGCACTGCTTTAAAAAGAATTCAAGAAAAAAATGTCTGCCATTGATTTCTAGAAGGACTGAGAAGAACCCAATTTAATATGCAAGACTTCAAGAGGTTAAGTAAAATCTATTCCTTGTATACAATCTAATGCTCTTGCCGTAAATGCAGATTTGCTCCCGACCACAACAAAGCCCTTCCATGGCTGAGGAAGATCATTACAGGATTTCCCTTGTTATTACAGCCCAGCAGAGAAAGCGGTTTCAGCACAGCTGACAGAAGTTTCCATCTAGCAAACTCTGCAGATGGGCCACAGGCTTCCAAAACCTGTATCAGTCAGAGATGAATTGGATTAAAGATAATCTGCAATGTGAAATCCTGTTAGAAAAGCCTACGGGTCTCCACTGCTTCCAGAGCTGAAACTCTCCTGGATTGAAAAAAGGCAGCTGATGTTTGTTTTGACAGCTGTGTAGAGTGAGAGGTGTGTGTGTGTGCGTGCTGGGGAACAACACATATGGTGACCATGTGACATGATCCACAACCAGATGAAAGAAAATTGTCTAATATCTCCAGCAGCGGGGTTCGAATTCCACTGCAACCAAATTGGCGTGCGTGACAAATGCCAGCTAGTCCCCCTTCCCCAGGCTGCTTTGGGAGGCAAAGAACTCTATTTGATCACCTGCATGCTGGGGGTTTCAGCTACTCCTAAAATTTGGGACATCAAATGGGAAAAAGCTGCTCGTTGTTAAATCATCTCCTTGCTTCTCCAGTTCAAGTTTCTTCCTCTGCCTTCTCCCTTTTTAATTTCTTTCTGGTTTTTTAGATTTTTTTTTTCCCTTTGAGACTAATGCTGCTGGGGCAGCTCTGGGAAATGAAACTTTGTGTCCCCCCAGAAAAGCAGAGTGGGACAGCATCTCACCAGCAGAAGACAGGCAGGATAGAAGCCCAGTCTGGAGCCTGACCTGAACAGAGGTTCAGGAAGTGGCTGGACGAATGCAGGGAAGAGGAATCCATCTGCAGTTCTGATCTCTGTGTGATATATGTCCCTCTGATTCGTGTTAATATGGAATAATGTTGGGGGAATAATGACAGACCCTTGTATGGTCATGGGCCTGGGAGGGACAGTTTGAGATTTTGCATGTAGAATGAAGTATGTTGAAGCAGCAACAAACTATATAAAGGATGTGCAAATCTTCGCCTGAAGGACCACAGTGGAGCACAGTGTGTGCATTGTGATACCTTAGGAGAAACAACTTGTCTCTGAAAAGAAGCTGATCACCCAGAAGAAGGGAAGAAGGAGAGAGAGGCGCCCTCAACCTGCAGAACCAGCTGCCCGGTCTTTAGCAAGACAGAAGCGACAGGATGTCTTGTGGGGGTGACCTGGCCGGCACTCCAGCATGTCAGCCTAAGATGTATATGGTTATGTCTTGTGGGGGTTGCCAGGCACTCCAGCATGTCAATTTAAGCCGGTGGGCTGTGCTGTCCCTGGGAGGTCTGTAAGCCAGGGACTGGAACTGTTCGGGGTGCGTCTTAGTGGGGCGGAGACTCCCGGCACAGCCGGTGCTGCCTGTGCCCCCCAGCACCCTTTGCTGCCTTTATTCGTTTCATAAATTGTTCAGTTTGGTTAAAATCCCGTTTGGGACCAAGTCATTTATAACATCTGCTCCCAGACCTCTGCTGAAAGGGTCTGCGAGGGAAAGCATTGCTCAGCCCATGCTAATGGTTATCCGACTGCTTTAGCAGTGATGCTGAGTAGCAGAGAGATGATCAGGCTTGGAGCCCTCCCCCTCTCACTGCTGCCTTGTGGCTTCATGAGTGTCTGCGACACAACACCCTCCCAGAGCCCTTAGAAATAGGAACTATTGTGGTTTGCTTTTCCTTTTAAAAGGAAAAGACCTCTGATGACTACTTCATGCTCAGAGATGACTCCCAAATACTGTTGTGCCTAAAGGAATGAAGGTTCCTCCTTTATCCCAGCCAGCCCAGGGGTGACACCACTCCTGAGGTAGCACACACTCTTTAAAAATACTTTTATCCTGGGTCAGTTTCTATACAGAGGAATCCTCAGTGTGTTTATTCATCCCTGTCTGCCTACAACAGGCCACAAAAGGTGTATGCTACTTCATACTGGCTGGGAATGAGGGGGTCAGTCCCAGGCACTGTGCCACTGAGGTGGGAATGTGGTGACTTATGGTTCCAAACTTTATTTTGCAATTGGCCTCCTCTGTGGCTGTGGACAGATCTCTTCCTGTACTTGTGTCTGTCTGGTTTGCTCAGGCTTATCCCCCATTACCAAGGTACCTGAAAGGGAGGTCCAGCTTCTCTAAAGCTGCTCACTAAAGGACAGACAACATCTTTCTCTTCTCCAGGCTGAACAAGGCCAACTCTCTCAGCCTGTCCTCATAGAAGAGGTGCTCCTGCCCTCTGATCATTTTTATGGCCTCCTCTGGACTCCCTCCACAAGTTCTTAAGCTGACTTACTAAACGAGCAGAAAAATGCATGTAATGAGCACTAAGTTAAATTAAAAATTGCTTTTGTTCATCTTAAACGTTTCCCCGAACCATTTTTAATTGGTATTACTAGAAATTTATTTATGTAAAACTGTCCACACAAGCTTAACATTAAACCCATTAGGAGAATAATCAGGCCTTTAACTCCATCAGCTCGGTGTTAACTACAGACAAACGACCACTAAGTGGCTGCAAATAGCCTATGGTTTTGTCGAAAATACCTTGTCCAGCTCTGTAGTAAGCTCTGCTAGAAAACAGGAGTAACTTGAAAGCTTGAGCAGTGAAAGCCAAAGGAAAGATGCTACAATGCTCCGGGCTTTTCTGGCCAAAGTAAGTCCCTTCTGCAACTGGTTGCTGAAGACCACATTAACAAGTTATGCTTAAGAAATAGAGACTGTTCCCGACAGTAAGGAGGGGGTTGGGGAATTACACATGACTCAACTATTTCCTTGCTACAATTTATTAGATTTTAAATGTGTTCATGTTGTACCTATCAGTCTCTCTGCTGCTATGGAGCCTGTGCCAGAATGATGACAAATTAGATTTTTCTACTCACTACAAGTTTTATCTGAATTATCTACCACGTTAGAGGTCATGAGTGTAACACTTCATTTTTCTCTGTAGCATAGATAGACCGAAAGTGGAGGCCAGATCATGAACTATTTCACAGCCCTGCTGTCATGAACTCCTGTGAAAAAAAATGTAATGCACAGTTAGCCTTATCTTCCAGAGTTCCCAGGGATGAAGCCCAGTCTCCACTGATTTATCTGATCTTTCTTATAATCCAGAATGAGTATAGAGTGGGGGCACAATATTCACCCCGTGTGACTGTGGCAGGATGAAAGCAGGGCAACAGGAATGGAGAACAGGACCTGTGGAGCAGAACCCTCACACCTCTGAAGTGAACTGGCCTCTGAAACAAACTGTCTCCTACTAAAGAGTGACTTAGTGAATACAAACCCCAGGCTGCGGTAGCCAGCTGCCCCTCACAGCAGAGGAATCTCCGCCACCCGTGTAGAGACAGAGCTCCAGGAAGAGCTCACTTTCTGTGGCTCTTCTTGACCCTTAGATAGCACTGGAATGGCCAAGCTGGGAAACAGCCCAGTTAGTGTCTCCCTCTCCAAGACAGTGGTGGTGCAGCTTTGTCAAAATTTGGAGTTACACAAGAACTCCAAAGCACTGAGAAAGCAGAGTAAGAACATGTGAAATGTGGGATTATCCCAGATGGTGCACTTTAACTTCAGTTGGCAAAACCACGACCTGAGTCACCTAGTGAGATGGATTGCAGTGCAACTGGATGTATATTATCCATATTATTGGCCTAATATTTCAAGCTGATCTTCTGCTTACAGTTCACGTCAGCACATAGACTGGCTTATTCAACCTCTTGAAAACATCTTGCAGAGATAAAACACATGTGTATATATTATAATCTTTGGTAAGTCAGCGTCTTCTTTCGTGAAACAGTGATGTTTATGGGGGGGACTGATCATTTTCAGATGTTTTGGTTAATTCAGCTAAGCAGTTAGACAGATACTAACAACACAAGAACAGTCCTAAACATTTTAGAGTCAGAATCTCTTCATCACTCTGGACCAGTCACTGATCTGCAGTCCTGTGAACTACATTTACACTTCGAGTTTCCTTGTCATAAATTGGAACTTGGATGTGCCACCAGTTTTAAAACCTCCTGTGATACTCTCTCTGAGGAGCTCAGGGGATTTGTGATTAAGTGGGATGTCACTTCTTTGCTCTAAGCCCCCCAACACATTTTTTAAAAAAATATATTCAAACCTGAAGTAGAGACAGGGGCAGTGGAAGATGCAAAGCTGAGCAATGAATTAGAGCAGAAAGAAACACTGGACACACAGTCATTTGAACATACCCTGGTTGCATGCACAGCATGGTGAATAAAAGCATCCAGCCCACTGTAATACAACACCTGAAAACCACTTGATATCCCAGAAGCTGGCCCCACTCTGTAACAGGAGATTGCTTGTAAATTTAGAAAAGAAATAGCCAAGCTACTGAACTACCGTGGGAAACCTGCCAGGGTATCACCTCAAGAAAGGCAGCCCTGGCTACCAGGACTGTGTTTGCCTCTCATTAAATGCACAAACAGCTTCTGGAATAAGACATTTCTCTGTAGTATTACTCTGGCAGACTGGAATTAAGGAGTCAGAGAGGACAAGCCCTGCTCTCAGTTAGTGGGAACCTGACAGCCATTTCTGGCCCTGCTTTCCCAGCTGTTATTTGGAAAGGATCACCCAGGCTTTCCCTTATGGGGCAAGGCTTAAAAAACCCAGGTCTTTTGTCCATAGCTCTTCCTTGTGCAGTTTAAGCATGAGAGCAAATCAATCAAAAAGAATATGCCAATAAATAGAAGAGAAAGTAAGAGAATATTTTGTTTATCAACTGTTTGGGCAAGAACCCTACCCAGTTGGAATGGCAGGGACGTGTTGATTTCAAAAGACTGCTACAAGTGAGAAATCTCAGGTGACACCCAGACACTGCAGTCCTGTTAGTGACCATCCAGACTTCCACATGGAACAGAAGAACAAGGACTGAAAGTTTACATTGCTGCACAAACCACCAAGAACTACTCTTCCCAGTTGTCCCTAATTACAGGGAAGCAATCTGATTTCAGGGCCAGGAAGCTACATCTACTGCAGGATCAGGATGTGGCTGGCTGAGATTAGGGTGTGAGAATCACACATGAACTTTGTTCCTCTTTGATGAATGTCATTTGATGATTTTTTAAAAAAAAATTTTTAAAGAACTGAAAGAAAGGTTGTGATTGTTCAGCAATCAGGTTGCCAAAACATCCCCTTTGCCTCTCTCCACCTACAAAGTTGAATCAGACTTGTAGTGGTATTTAAAAACTTAATGGTAATGAAAAGCACCAAGAATCAGATCTGCCTCTGCCACCCTAACCATTCTGTCATTCTGTGATTCTAATATTTGACACAGATTAGTGTGCTCAGGTGTGGAAGGATCCATAATGCATATTTCTTAGAAGTCCTGATTAATCTGCAAGAAACACATGATTTTTTATGCTTTATGATCTTTATAGATATTGATGGAAATACAATTTATTCTGTTAGCTGACAATGACTCAGCTTAGCTTTGTCCTCATCAACTGAAGCTGTACAGAAATACTAAAAAAAAAGAGAAAGAATTAATTGATTATACTTAATTGCAAAGACAAACTGAGACAAAGAGTTAGAAAATTGAGAACTGGATAGAAGAGTTAGTTCCCAGCAGCTTTCAGACACTTTCCTCTCTCTTCTGATGGTTACTTCTTCCTGTACAACCTTTTCTTCCTGTACAACCTTTGATTTAAAGCCCTGTGCAGAGCTGCAGAAGAAGAAAGGTTATTTGCTGACTGTCCTGCTGTCCCCTTGCAGGGGGAAGACTATGTCTATGAAATGCTGCAATTATTCCAACAGAGTCAGAAGTGCACAGTGCTCATACTCCAAGTCTAGACATTGGTCTCCAAGCCTGTCTAGAGAGACATTCATCAGAATGGCTGCAAACCTAATGAAATTCAACAAGAGCAAGTGTAAAGTCTTGCACCTGGGAAGGAATAACTGACTGTATCAGTACAGGCTGGGGGATGACCTGCTGGAGAAGAGCTCTGTGGAGAAGGACCTGGGGGTCCTGGTTGATGACAGGTTGGCCATGAGCCAGCAGTGTGCCCTGGGGGCTGAGAGAGCCAATGGGATCCTGGGGTGCATCAGGAGGAGTGTGTCCAGCAGGTCGAAGGAGGTGATCCTCCCCCTCTACTCTGCCTTGGTCAGGCCCCACCTGGAGTACTGTGTCCAGTTCTGGGCTCCCTGGGATAAAAAAGACAGGGATCTCCTGGAGAGAGTCCAGAGAAGGGCTACGAAGATGATTAAGGGGCTGGAACATCTCCCCTATGAGGACAGGCTGAGTGAGCTGGGACTGTTCAGCCTGGAGAAGAGAAGACTAAGGGGGCGCCTTATTAATGTCTATAAATATCTTAAGCAGGGGATGCAGGGGGAATTGGCCAGCCCCTTTTCAGTGTCTGTGGGGACAGGACAAGGGGCAATGGCTGCAAGTTGGAGCACAGGAAGTTCTGCACCAACATGGGAAAGAACTTTTCCCCAGTGAGGGTGAGGGAGCCCTGGGACAGGCTGCCCAGGGGGTGTGGAGTCTCCTTCTCTGGAGAGATTCCAGCCCCGTCTGGACGCCGACCTGTGCAATATGAGCTGGGGAGCTGCTTTGGCAGGGGGGTTGGACCCCATGAGCTCTGGAGGTCCCTTCCAACCCCTATGGTCCTGTGATTCTGTGAAACATTTGCATCTGCATAGTACAGCAGAGCCTGAATTTTTTCACACATTAAAGGATGGTTGGTTAGGCTTATTTAAGCATAGGATGGAAAAGGTATTTTCATTTGTAATACAAAAAAGTTTCATATTCTCTATAGAAGAGGTGAATGCAGCAGAGGAGTGAAATGATTTTGAGGCTTATGTTAATGCAGTGAGGAGCTTTAAAGACCATCTGCTCCAGAAGGTTTTCTGCATCTCCAGCAGATGTGTTTGTGACATCCTAGCCATTTTTCTTGTCTCTTGCTCTCTTGTTTATCACACTGCTGCTTTGGGAAAAATAAAGAAAACCAAACCAAACCAAACAAATAAACAAAGAGAAAATCCCCAACCAGAACCCAACAGGCTATTGTACAACTGGAATTCTCACTGCCAAGAGTGATAAAATGTGTGGCTTTTCCCTTTGTTTCAGGATTTCTTTCCTGGAGGTTCTTTCTGATCTTGGGTGAGCCTGAAAATGTTATGACGTGTTCATCGTTTCCTCCATTTATTTTGAGACCCCAAAATGGATCTGGAGGCAGATTGCCATGGAAACCTGTATAAAATTTTGCTAAATGGAATATGGCATGTGGATGATGGGGAGAAGAGAGTTGGGTGAAGAGTGCAAGTTATCTGTAGCTTTGTGGTACAGAAAGGCAACAGGAAAAGCACAGCTTGAAATTGAACTTCCAAACTTGCCCTGGAGTCAAAGAGAACTACCAGCCCTATAGACAGCAGTCTGAGAATCATTTTCTCAGCACATACTTTCTAAACATGTAGCCCTTCTCTTTCTGTTCCCTTAGTGCCCTCCTCTGTCTTGCTACTTTAGTTTCCTGTCTTTTAACATCCCATCTGCACCCCTCTCCATATTCAATGATCTTTGTAACCCACCAAATACAGACTTTGCCTTTTCAGTGTGTTGCCATCGTTGTAGGGAGGGCAGCCCCATGAAACCAGAGAGGTGAGGTGCTGCTTTCCTTCAAAGCTGCAATGCATGTAAAAGCTTTGATAATAGACAGACTGAGGCTGGTGCCACTTGTGATGAGGAAACAATCAAAGATTATTTCATCAGCTGTATCTGCTGATGTCTCTCATCTGACTCCTGAGCAGGGATTGCCTTTATGCACGCTACCTTTATCACTTAGCACCAGCCAAGTGAGCTTCTCTCCAGGACAAGGACTTCTGAGAGGGCTAATAATGCCAAAATAATTCGTGACCTCCCTCTCTGACTAAGACCCTGCACCCACCAGCACACACAAGCCCTTACAGAAGGGCTGAAACTAGACAAAATGGTATCTGCTGGCAAGCACCAGTGCTGCAATGGCAGCCAAAGTCACAGCGTTCATCTCTGTTACTCACCTAGCCTACTCTGGAAAATGCTTCTGATGTAGTTACCAGCACTACCATGATGGCAAACTGTCTTCAGCATCAGCACCAGCATGCCTTAGAACTTCTATCCTGAATGAAATACTCCCCACTTAAAATGGGTAAAAGCTTTCTGCTAGTCCAGTCTCAGTGCAGGGATGGTATCCTGGGACTTAAGTTTCTCCTAGGGTGTAAGCAGTCCAAGTGTGGCTTTCCATGTGGGAGCTGCTGGGGAATCCAAATTCCTAGCTGAGCCAGCAGGGACAGCTGAGTCTGACAAAGATGGGTTACTTCAAGACACTTCCCAGTGAGACTCGAAAGGGAGCCACTGCCTCTTGCTGAGAAGCAATCCCATCTTCTGAGAGATCTGCTTTGAGTCTTGTGGCTCTTGGCTACACAAAAATTTTGCTGTGAGGCAAAGAGGGTTGGGAAAGTAGACCACTCCCTCAAAGAAGGCTTTTGCTAGTCTAGAAGTATCATTAAAAGTGAAATCACATTCTTAACTTATGCTGGCAAGTGATTAGGGCAGACCCAGCGTGAGGCTGCCAATAGCAATATGTCACAGTAAGTATGAACAACTTGGGTAAGTTTCATTTCTTTAACAACACATTGCAACCCATGGGTCATGTGTCTGCCAGACTCCAGCATCTGAATCAGCATCACTGACATCTGAGCAGTCGCTGGCTGACATCTGATACTGCTCCACTGAGCTCAGTAACTCTCTCTACTTGTCCTGCTGAACTTTTTGTGGCCACTCCATCCATTACAGCTACCCAAAGGGACAGGAAATCAATGCTGGTATCAAGTAAATGCAAATTCTGAGTCAGCCACATGGAGCAAAGGCATCACAGCTTCCAAATATGGCATCAGACACAACGTGGAAGAGGAGAATTGTGGTTAACACAGCTCTGAATATTTCTGGGCATTTTACCCAGCACAGCAGGAGTGTCTTCAGATGAATGAACTGGGCTCCTGACACTGTGTGTATAAATTTTCAAGTGGGTTTTACTGTCTCCTTTCTCCAGAGGAAACAAGGGCCACGATAGGCACACACACATACACACACACATAAAAATCACTAACAGAGACACACACAGACAGAAGTCCCCCAGATCAGCTTGTTGATGTAAACTATAATAGGAAACACACTTTGGTTTGTGGAAGATTCTCTGGAGACTTGCAAGAATATATAAAAAAAAATAAGAAAAAGAGAAAAAGTATGCACACTTTCTACTGTTTTCAAGCCTTGCTTTCAAATGGATACTCAAGGTCACCCTAAACTGAGCTCTGACAGATTCAATGTTTAACTGACTTGGAAGAAAATAGCAGGGTGGGATGTGGCAGCAATAAAGTACCAGCATTCCATTGTCACGCCTTCTGGATTGCTCAGCGTCTGTGGTGGGACGCTGCACTTTGTGGACCAGCCATCTGGCAGGACAGTCCTTAGATTTAGGAGGATCTGTCAGATTTCTGGTTCCTCCATGTGTCTTCCTGGGATGAGGAAAAAGATGTGAACAGTCCATGGATGCCTTGTGCAAAAATGCAGCATTCCATTGGTAACAAGCATGGTCCTTGAGCGTGTCCAGAGAAGGGCAACCAGGCTGGGGAAGGGGCTGGAGTGCAAATCCTCTGAGGAACGGCTCAGGGAGCTGGGGCTGTTTAGCTTGGAGAAGAAGAAGCTGAGGGGAGACCTTATCACCACCTACAACCACCTGAAAGGAGGTTGTGGAGAGGTGGGGGATGGTCTCTTCAGCCAGGTGACAGGACAAGGGGAAATGGCACCAAGCTGCACCAGGGCAGGGTCAGATTAGATGTCAGGAAACAATTCTTCACTGAAAGAGTTGTCAGGGCCTGGAACAGGCTGCCCAGGGAGGGGGTTGCGTTACCATCCCTGGATGTGTTTAAAAAAAGGGTAGATCAGGTACTTAGGGATATGGTTTAGCTTAGGACAGGAACAGTTGGACTTGATGATCTTAAAGGTGTTTTCCAACCTTGTGATTCTGTAAAAAGAGCAGCACTCTTGCCACTGAAGGCAGAGGTAAGATTTGAAAATGGTACTTGGCATCTCTGTTACACTGCCAGCACCTCTCCCTTCTCCCTCAGGAACCGTATGTGCTTGTTGCTGGGGTTACCAACAAAGGGTGTCTGTCAAGGTAAAAGACAACATACAGTCAAAGAATCCAGTGATGGTCCCCCTAATTACCAACTGAGGTATTCCAGTCTCAACACCTTTCTCACCTGGTTCAAAACGAATTCAGAAGGCTGAAAGCCTGTGCTTAGAACTGAAAAATCCTAATTTTGGGGACAGTGCTAGCAAATGTCTCTTTAGGCTATTTCAGTAATCATCTGGATCATCTCTCATTTCCCTTCTGCATCTTTAGCTCAAATGCCTGTGGAAAATTTGGGAGGAAAAGATATTTCTGCTAAAAGTGTCACTGATCTCACAAAATGCTTAGAGCCACCACAGGGGAAAGCAGCAGTGAGATCTGGACTCAAAACTGACGTCCAGGCTTGCACAGTGTCTTGAAGAATCCTTCCTCATGACCAATCTGCTGTTCTTTACAGCTACCATAAAAGTTAAAAAAAAAACCAAAAGCAGGGAAATGCCAACCTTCTTTAAAATTCCAAACAGCATTTTTTGGTTTGTTTTCAGACCTAGATCAAAAAGATTACTCTGTGATTTAAATATGTTGCATTTTTGCACTAAATGAGAATATTTCTGTCCTGAATGTCTGCGAATTGAGCATCTGCAGGGAGGAAAAGGCTCAGTTTTCTTGCACAGTTCACATACCAATGGCCTGGTTCTGCCTTTAGCTAAATTCCATTGGATTTCCACCACTGTCCAGTGAGGCCAATACTGTTCTCTAAATCACAGAATCGTAGGGGTTGGAAGGGACCTGGAGAGCTCATGGGGTCCAACCCCCCTGCCAAAGCAGCTCCCCAGCTCATATTACATAGATAGGCATCCACATGAGACTTGGATATCTCCAGAGAAGGAGACTCCACACCCTCCTGGGCAGCCTGTCCCAGGGCTCCCTCACCCTCACTGTGAAAAAGTTCTTTCCCATGTTGGTGCGGAACTTCCTGTGCTCCAACTTGCAGCCATTGCCCCTTGTCCTGTCCCCACAGAGCACTGAAAAGGGGCTGGCCAATTCCCCCTGCATCCCATGCCTAAGATATTTATATCTAATGTCTATCCAACGTGGAGAAAGGTCACTCAGAAATGCACCCAATACCAAAATAAGTCTCCTCCTACCCTACAATGATAAAGCATTTTACTGTTACCATGTACTAGAGACTTGCTAAATCCAGAAACCTTGCTATCATTTCCCTTCCCTATAAAAAGTTATCTTTTCACCTCCTCAAGCTTCATAAAATATGTAGAATACCTTCAGCCTGGAATCTGAAAATCAGAGCCGTTAACATTTTTAATCTTCTTCCAGCAGGTGGAGGTAGATGTGTGCTAGATTTCCTTGGGGAAAACGAGTGGGATATACAGCTCAGAAAGCAATTCTGCCTGCATCTAAACAACTGTTTGTAATATCTGCTATATGATCTGCTGTTTCCCTTTTTTTTTATGAGCCATTTTTGCTTCCTTCTCAACACAGTTAAGAGAATGAAGAGGAAAAAGATGTATGCTTTTGGAACATGAAAATGCCTTGTCCTCCTGGAATCCTTGGGGAAATACCTTTGTCTCCCTTGTATCCTGTGTGGATGCAATTAAAAACTCATCACAAAGTTGAAAAAATTCCTATTGCTCTTCATTTGTTGTCTGTAATTTTCAGCTTTTTCCAGTTTCAATTTGGAGATGGAAAGTCAGCACTATGCTGGAAAATGCTCTTTTTTACCACAAGTCTTCTCTCTTACAAAGGCCAAATGTTTGAGGCAATAGGAGTTTGATCACATCTGCAAAGCCCACATGAAGCTTGCTTTACAGGCTTCTTCCCTTCACCTCACCCTTTACTCTAAACACTCCTGGGAAGGAAGAGTTTCAGGAGATGTTCTCCATCTGGGTTCTCAGCCAGCCCTTTCTCAAGCCTTCTCCAGGAAATTATTGGTGTCCGGGCACATACAAGAGAGGGGTCACAAACCTTGTGGGCAGCTCCCAAGGGGAGCTTTCTCTGAACAGCCTTCCCTGGTTATGGAAGGGCCTCTCTCCACTAATGACTCAGATGCTCAAATCCAAACATTCCTATCCCACATTGATCAGATAATGATCTTTTAAAAATTATAACTGCCATCGCAACGGAGAGCACAGGAAGCTGAAGACCCAAATTCCTGGAGGATTTGTGCTCCAACCTGAAGGAATCCCTGTCTTGTCAAAGGGATTAGGGTGAGCCTAACAAGGCTCATCCCCATCTTCTCATGGAAGTTATTTGAGTACATTTGGGGCAATGAGGATTTTTCTCATCAGGTTTCATTTGCAGCCCCCTTTTGATAAGGGCTTTCCCTGGAAAGCCTCAGTTGTCAGGGTTAATGGCTTAAGCAGTGTTGATAGATTCTGTTTATGTTGGGTGAGGGGGTTCAGGTGGCCCAGTCTAATGTAAGCTTTCTGTCAACTGTAAACAGCAGCTTTTTATGTCAAAGCTGTGTTTCTGCCTTTTGACAAAGCATTAACAGATCTGTGAGAGGAAGAACACGGGGTGACGACAGTGGGAAGAGCACAGAGGTTTAATAGGTCATTTCCACCACAAATTGTGATAATTTGACAAAGTAGCATGCCTTTTCTGCCAAGGCCCCAGAGAGACTTCACAGCAGCCATATTCTGGCTCCTGTTCGCAGCTCTGCTCCAGGAGCTGTAGGGAAATTTGTGGTGGTGTCCCTGCCAGCTGGGAGGAAAAGCCTTTCTGTTGTCTCTTCCTAGATCTCCCCAATCTCAAGGTGAGCTAGAGAAGGTCCTGCCTTTGACCACAGCTTTTTCCTGATGGACTCATTTAAAACCAGCTTGGCTGAAATAGGTCCTGCCTAGGAGAATATTTCCTGTATGGATTCAGAAGAAGCTTCCCATGTGTTGCCTGCAAGCAGAGCTAGTCTGTCAGCTCTGTGATGACAATTGGACTAAATTAAACTTTACTCTATGCCTGTGGTCTGGCATTAGGACATGACACCTTGGCTGGTATCTTCAATATCTGGTCCCACCCAGAAAGGAGAAAGTTCCAAGACTCTCTGGCTTACAAAATCAGGCAGCTATGAGGAGAATTGGCCACTGGCCCAACATAAGAGCAGAGTGAATGTGGAGCTGTATATCATGTGATGCAGGAACACCTTTTTTCTCACATTCCCAACCCTGGTGGCTGGATATGGAGGAAGAGAGAATGCTACAAGGCAGAGTCTTTCCTCCAGTAGCCCAGATGAAATTGGTCCATGGCTTTTATGCATAAGGATGAATATTCAGTCAGGAAGGGCAGCGTGAGCGTAGGAATCCTCCTAGGAACAGGAGAGACAGGCCAATGTGGGAGATGCAATCAATATTATCCAGAACAAATTAGGGGGGGCAGGGGGGATTCTGTGGGAACTGCAGGGTTAACTTGCTGCAACTCATGTTGCCATCCAGCCACCAAAAGGCTTGTGATGAAAAGTCAGGTTTCCAGTAACACTATACCTTTTTGCCTCAGCCACCAGTAAAGGCCAGCACCGTTTTGTTTTCAGTGGAACTCTGGTGCTTGTGTAATCTAAGCACCCCATTACCTTTTAGTGTGGGATATAGCAAAGATTTCAGAAAGGAAATGGGTGTAGTGTGTGACAGTCTTCTTTTACTGGATTTCTCTAATCCAGGTACCTGGAAAAATTGGAGATGGAGGGATTTTACTGAAATCACACATCACAAAATCACTCACTGCTGCCGACTCTGTGGAGCTTCCCAGACAGGTTCCCTACCTCCGTTCTACCAAAGAAGCCCTCAGCTGAGACCACCTCTTGCATCTCTTTCTTTTTGCAGGGCCCTTTTCCATCACCTGCAGGCCTTCAGGATAAAGATGGAGCTTATCTTTATAACCATTTATTAATGTCATTGACTGATGAATTGGCAGGAGAACAATTTGGCGAAGCAGTGAGTCTGCTGAGAAACGACCAGTGGGAGGGCTGGGTGAGACAGCAGCGGGCTGTAATCAGGCTTGCACCATCTGATTTTGCTTCTCTTATGCTGACAGATTCTTGGCTCAGTCCCAGTAACTTGCTGAGGGTAAAGGATGGCAGCTAATATTTTGGCATGGGAATTAGCAGAGCTATCCTGAGATGGCATTGCAGGATGTCAGAGCACCACCAGTTCAGAGGGGTGCAGGGTGGTAAAAATGTGGCTTATAGGGATAAGCCATATTAGAATGGACTTGCTCTGCCAGTTCAAAACATCTGAAAAGTCTGTTATCTCCATTTATTAGTTTAATCCTTTAATCCACCTTGCTGTCCAATTAGATTAATGAAACTGGAATCCTATTTCCAGCTTGAGCTGTGTTATCACACTTATAAAATGGGAATAAAGGTATTTATGTATCTAAAAGGGGCATGGAGGTTCCTGGGTGAGGACTGCCACACAGTTTATTTACTGAGGGCTGAATAGCTCATTAGTGACCTGAAGGACATGGGAGGGCTTGGGGGGACTAATCCACTGTCAGAAGACAAGGCAGTGTTCACACTATGATGTTGCCTAACAAAAATTTTAATGGTTCAAAGGAGAATTTATTGCTTTGCTCAAGTGCTCCTGAACTCATAGGGGTTTTTTTTTTTCTTCTTTTTTAAATACATAATAGCTGTGGCTAAACTGCTTTATATATTAAGAAATGGATCTGCTTGCAAGCAGGATCTGTGATAACTATTTAATGCAAACCAGTGAAATGTTTTGCTGGCATGTCTCTAGGACTTTCCTGAAATTGCTAGAGGTGTTCAGATGAGTTTCCCTCAAAAGTGCTGACACTCTTTCTCTCTTTTCTTGGGCCAGATTCTGATCCTGTGACTTACTCTCCAGAGCATTTTGACCTCAATAGTCCTCTTGACCAATGAGGCTGCTTATGGACTAAGGCCAATGCTGGGCCACACTTGATACTAGAGACATCTAGAAGGCAATGGGAGTGAAAGAGTGACTACTCATCAGAGAAAGCCTTTTCTAAAAGGGCTCCCATGCTCCACTTTATACAGTGCCCAAGGTCCATGTGTCTATATCAGCACTAAGATTTGTCAGGTAGGGAGGTATAAGTGGTTAAGGCACTCATCAGGCTTTGGGAGACCTTTAATTCTCTGCTCTACAACTGGTTCCCTGGATGACCCTGAGGTGGTTCCTCAACCCTGCAGTGTTTCATTTGTGAAATAGGCAGGGTATCACAGTGTTCTTACACAGGAATGCAGCAAGGAGAAAGTGTTAGAGAGTAACTTGTCTTTTATGGTCTGGTAAAGATAAGATACCATGGAAGCCATAAGAGCTTAGAATTAATTGAAACAAAGCTCTGGGAATTCACTGTGTTTCTTTATGTCTCTATGAGCATTATGTGTGTTAATAGGTGAGAGCACATGAAAGGTGTGCTACTCTTTCACAGTCTCTCAACTCCTGCCACTCGTTCTTTGTCCCCAAAAGTCTTGTTGCTACATCTGAGATACTACATGGTAAACCTACCCCAGACCACGTTTTTTAAGTCTCTCTGTACCCTGTGATCTCTGAACTAGCATCTGTCAGAGATGGCTGCTTTGCTCAAAGTCACAGGAACATGAGGTAACACACAGCTTTCTCATTCTGAAAACCTGGTGTGGGAATGACATGAGCTCACACACCACTTTTGCACTGGGTAAACAGCCTGAAAATGGAATAATAATAATTTTTAAAAGCCATTTATGATTTCAAAGTATCCTGGGAAAAACTTTCTGAAAAGCCATAGCAGTGAACTGTTTCTAGCCAAGTTTCTGGCAGTCACATCGTTTGAAGATAAAACTTGCCCCCACAGACTTTCCTATTCCCAGACAAGTATTTTCTGGCACAGGACCTTTCTCACAGAGCCTGATTTGATGACCCATATCCTGTGAAATCATAGAATAATTAGGACTGGATGGCACCTTTGGAGGTCTCTGGTCCACCTCATGCCCCAAGACAAGATCCACAAGGATCTGGCTGGAGGTAAAGGAAAGATGATACAATGCAGATAGCCATAAGAACTGCAATAGCAACATCCTTGATGATTATGATGGGTTCATTGCTTTTCCTGTTAGGGAAATATGTAAAGGTGTCTTCATAAGGCAGCAACATCCAGTGGGACAGGAACAAGGAATTAGCAGCCAGGCCTTGGCTCTGGTTTGAATATACATTCTCTTGCTGTATAATGCTGAATAGAACAATTGTTCTTTTGGAATTGCCTAATGAAAACGCTATCATCATCTTCAGCAGCAGTAACAGAGAGCTTTGTCTAGTGGACAAAACACTTCCCAGGAGTGAGGAATCCTGATTCCAGCTCTGACACTGGCTTGCTCTGTCACATCAGTCACTTCACTTTAGTTCTGTGTCCTATTTTTCATCTGCAAAATGTCCTTTGAGATGGAATGATGAAAATATCTATGCAAGAATTCAAAAAAGACAAGTTTTTATATTAATTTGGGGGCATGTTTAGCCCCACTTGATATAAAAAGCCTGGAAAACAATTTTCTCTTGAAGTCAGGTGGAAGCTGCCAGAGAAGCAGCATTTTTAGCTTTCATTATTTACTGGAATCTTACTGAACTTGAAAAGTTCCAGGTTTAATGAAGCCCAAGATCAGGGCTTGGTCAAGTGAGCAAGTCATCCCTGCTGTTTGGAAAACAGAGATACTTTTCTAAAGCTGGTCTATTGCAAGGATGGTCACTTCTAAACACAGGTCTCCGAGCACAGCCTGACTGTAGTCTGCTGGGCTCCCACTGATGTTAGGGACAAGGAGTGTGTGACAGCCCAGAAGGAGTTATGAGCAGAGAAATCAGGTGATAAGTTTCCATTTTTATTAAACATTCAGTTTGGCTCAACAAGTAAATGCCACTGGGAAAATGGTCTCAGATCCTACATCTTCAAATATGCTGAGTTAGGCTCTCCTCTTTGGAGGAATCTGGACACAATATTAACTGGCTTAAGTTCTGTTTTCAAGCTGATTCTACACGTGCAAACAGCAAGATGTGTCATTTTGCATGAGTGGGCAGAGAAATCCTGGGCAAAGAAATGGGAGAGTGCCTGTGTTCCATGTACATGAAACTTTAGCACTCTCCCTCTCAATCCAGACAGACCACATCCCTGCAGAGCCACAACCAGGTCTAGAACATGCCCCTTTTCTAGAACACAAACCAGCCATTTCCAGATGGTGGGAGAACAAAAGAGAAAGATCATAATTGAATGTCCCTGTTTGTGGTTTTATTTTCTCCCCTCCCTTGGCTTTCTAACAAGAGTCAGCGATCTGAAGAGTTTGTGGACGTAGTGTTCACCAGAGCAGCTTTCATTTCATGGTTCCCTATTTGTGCTCATTGCCAACTTCACAGCTAATTGAAACAAAGCTGAGCTTGTAGATTAAATGGCAACCCCTGGGATTTGTTTCTGCAATTACCAGCGCTCCTCCTAGACAGATTCTAATTCAATAGCAAGTTCCTGGACCCACATACAGAAAACACTGGGAAAAATCCCACTGCCTGGATGACATCAGTGTTAACTCTGTCCAGCCCATTGCAGTCCCTGTAGCTCTTAACAACTTCAGGCAAAACTGTGGCCTGTTGAAATCTGGGAAATTTGCCACCAGCTTCATATAGTTAGATGAAGGGTAGGATTTCACCTTGGAAGACTGAAGGAACTGTCTTTTCCTGACAGCACGACATTTCCAGCTTTGCTGCTTGCCTTGCAATGGCTTCACTTTTACAGTGTGCATTTTCCCTCAGTGTGGTCAAAGCTATTAAAACATTTCATAAAAACACATGCTCAGCTTTGGAACATAACCTTTTGCAAACCCCTAGCAGATACCCTCATGCCCAGATTAAATTCCCTGGATGGGATGAAAGAGGACTACAAAATGCAGCATTTGCAGAAAGCTTTTTGAAAGCACTTTCCAGGGGTTAAAAAGAACCCAGTCACCTCTGTACTACTTTCACCAACACATATTAAATTTGAAAAGTGTTCACAGATCAGGGAATGAATACATGGTTAAGCAGATTCATAATGCAATCACAGGGCAAGAACAAAGTTGGCTTTTGCTGTATCTTCTCATGGGCAAGTGCAGCCAGAGAGAGCACACGCTGACTGGCAGTGATTTCTACTACCATATCCGTTTCCATGGTATAAAGCAAAATTCATCTGCCAACTCCCTGACAAACTTTCTCCACTTCTAATTCAATTGAACCTGCTCTCATTCCAGACAATCCATCTGGAGAGTTAACCTGACAGAACAGAGCAGGAACCAGACATATCTGGTTCTGGATCACCTTTTCTTGCCCTCTTTCAGCTCACCGGTAGGAATTTAAGCATGGAACAAACCTTAAGTTGCTCTAAGTCATGTTAAAAGCCAAACAATCCTTGGCTCAGGCCTGAGAAACAGGCAGTTCTCATCCAACTTTTCACTGAACATCAAAGGATATAGCAAAACTGGAATAGGTATGGGAGAGAATGGCTTTTGTGTGAGAATGGACTCAGATGCTGGAAGGTAGAAAAGAAGACAAGGTCTTCTGCTCAAGGTCTGTAAAACTATAGGGAGCATTGAGTGAGCAGTGAGGGACAGACAGTACTTTGCAGGTTCTGAGAGCTGCAGGGCATCTGCTGGAATCATCCAGAGTTAGGTGCACAGCAGAAGAGGGGAGATTCTTTACACAGTTGCCCTGGCAGTGAAACTGTGGAGCTCTTTGCCATGCATCAACCCTTTACATGGGCTCAGAAGTTTGTTAGACAAAAGCATGGAAGAAAAATCAATTGCAGAGGTACTAAAACAGAACAGATAACCACTTCTGGCTCAAACTCTCTGAACCACAATATTCCAGAGGCTGAGAGAGAGCACCCTGGGGAAGTATGGATATCATCTTGCCATGTCTTTATGCTTTTCCCTGGACATCTGCTATAAACTACCAGTGCAGACAGGATCCTTATGAAACTGGGTATTAGAATGTAAGAGCTGTCACCCTGGGTCAGGCCAGAGATCCATCTGTGCTCAGAACTAGACACTTGCTCATGCTAAAGGAGGGAGCATAAGACATAACAGCCCTGCTTCTCTCAGCAACTGCCCCCTGCTACTCCAGTTCTCACAGCATGCAGTGGAATGGCATTCTGAGCCAGAGACTGGATATGGATGTTTATTTACTTTGATAGATTTAAAAAGTGATTGAATGCTAATGGGAGGGAAGTCCACCTATGATTTCAGTCTTTATATTAATTCAGCTGCCTAAACATCTTTGCCTTCCTGTCTATGCCCTTCCTGAAGCACTGGCTGATTCAGTGAACCACAACAGAATCGCAGGGGTTGGAAGGGACCTTGAGAGCTCATGGGGTCCACCCCCCCTGCCAAAGCAGCTCCCCAGCTCAGATTGCACAGGTCGGCGTCCAGACGAGTCTTGAATATCTCCAGAGAAGGAGACTCCACACCCCCTGGGCAGCCTGTCCCAGGGCTCTGTCATCCTCACTGGGGAAAAGTTCTTCCCCATGTTGGTGCAGAACTTCCTGTGCTCAAATTTGCAGCCATTGCCCCTTGTCCTGTCCCCACAGACCACTGAAAAGGGGCTGGCCAATTCCCCCAGAGAGGGAGAGCCCA
The DNA here is from genome assembly GCA_013400835.1 of Zapornia atra. Taxonomy (NCBI): domain Eukaryota; kingdom Metazoa; phylum Chordata; class Aves; order Gruiformes; family Rallidae; genus Zapornia; species Zapornia atra. The sequence goes on from VZTU01018365.1 coordinate 48,978, forward strand.
GTGATGCTACATTTCTCCATGTCCTGTGAAAATAGTCAGGTAGAGGGGGATGAAATCTTATTAGCTCTCCCAGTGAAAGAAAGCATGCTCAGCCTAAGCCCTATTAAACATCAGAGAACTCACACAGGGTGGTGTGTATTGCAAAGGTGGCAGCATGCATGCTGCCCTCACAGAGGAATTGGTGGTGTTGTCAAGTTGGCTGCTGAGACCTGGTCCATCTGTCCAATCCAATCCACACTGGGCTTTCCACATCTTTGCTCCAAACCCCTGTTTATGAAGACAAAACCAGGGACTTGGCGGCTGCCATGCAAACGTCACATTTTATGAGCACGACAATTGCTGTAAGAAGGGCTTTTTTCTTCTTTCTTTTGGCAGGCTTTCAATCCATGGCCTGGGTCTCCATGCCCCCCGGCTCCCCCACCACACAGTACAGAAATGGACACTGCAAATTTCTGTCTGAGGCCAGCCTTGGCAACGGAGCCAATGAGAAGAGAAACAGCCTGTGCTCTAATAAGTAAAATATTTATGTCTTGCTTTGGCTAACATACCCTCTCTCAATAAAATATTTTTCCCAGGGGGAAATCTATGAAAGGGAGGGGTTTCCTTTATTATGTCCCCAAATCATTCTTTTCTGCTCCCCTTCAAAAGCCTCAAAATCAAAGGACACTGTATTCTGAAGCTTTTTGTTGCCATTGACTTTGTTATCATTAGTTATTACAATCATTGTATTGATTACCATTACGAGTTCTTAAGAGGCCCTGGGTAATCAGCACCCCCTTCCAGGAAACACTCTGACAAATCTCTCACAGCATATGCATACACAAAGCTTGTAGTCTAAAAAGACCAGCTAAACAGACTGTTAACCCGTTCTCATGCCAGGGAACTGCAGCACAGAAAATCCAAGCTGTTTAGCAAGAGCCACTGTGGTACCCTGGGTCAGAAAGGGAATAAAGCTCTTAACTGAAGCTAAGAGAACAGCCTGGTCATTTCTCACTGCATTTCAGGTGACCATTCTGCCACATGAAGAGATCCCTGAGAGGCTTCACCACTGAAGAGTCATTGATAGTGCTCCCCACTTCAGCTCACTGATAACCTCACATCCACCCAGTGCTCCGGGTTTACAGCCCAAATAGGCACCTGTGTGGTGAAGCGGTTCGTCTGAGGAGCTTTTCATGGCATCAGTGATTTAGGGCAGGCCCTAGTTCAGGTGGAGGGTTCCTGGCCTGACATGTACAGGGGAGATTCACCCTGCTGGGAACAGACACTCCTGTGCATCAGGACACGTGCTGCCTTTCACAGAAGATGCTGCTGCTGCTCCTGAGTCGCTAATAAAACTTTAACCTCTTCCTGGGTACATCACCTCCACCACTCTGCAGTGCATATTACAACATCACTCCTGGCAACTGCTCCTGCTTACTAGTGTTACATTCCAGATGCTTTTGGCCTATCCCAGCCTATGACCTGCATCACCTTCCCTATTTAAGAGAAGAGACAAAACTGTACCCACCCAAGTGAAGAGGAAGACTCTGAGCATTGATGGAGCAAGATTTCAACTTGGAAAGCTACAGGCATGCAGTCAAGTTTTGATTCTTACAAAGATGTGCTCACCTGCTTAGAAACAAAGCCATGCTGTCACTAACCAAAAGACACATCCTTGATAATCTGAAGGTCCTCCTCCCAATTTTTCTGTGAATAACTGGCAGGGGATTAACATGAAGGGAGGTAGCAGACACCTCAGCTGTTACAGATACCTCCTCCTCAGAATGCTTTTTGCTCCCTGCTTACCCTGATTTCAGATCAACCTCACATGCACTTAACAGATCAATCTTCAACATCTATCTCTGCGTTTTCCCATTTCCATAACATCACAGATCTTAATCAGCTTTGTTTATATGTTTATAATGTCATGTGTGAATGTATGAAGCTGTGTTCTTGGTGTAAACCAGATGAAACATCATTTCCTTTACTTGCCTCAGGCCTTCTCTGGAATGCTATTGCACCTTGGCCTTGAGAGTTTCCAAAAGGCAGCTGTGGGACAATCCAGGAGGCACAGCTGTGATTTGAGCTCACCCTTGGTAGATCCCCAGAAGTATGTACATCACAAATATTAGGAATGTCTCAATCTTGGAAAAGGTTTTAGCAGTGACTCACCTTACTATATCCCAGCAAATCCTACTCAGTCATAAATCCCTAGTAACCTGCCTTCATTATGTTTCTGTGATGGGAATCCAGCTACTAGCTCTCAGTGGGCAAAACCCTGCAGATGTCACTTACTTTGGCTCTATTTGAGCTAATGATCTCAAAGCAAAAGTCTCCACATTTGCCTACTACTCCCCAGGCTCACTCAGCTTCTCCTTCTCAGCCACCAGCTTCCCAGAAACCACAGTATGGTGAGGAGGAGGCAGGAAGGGGAATAACAAACAAAAACAACTCCAGACCCTGTTACCCCATAAAGAACCACAAGAGGAAAAGCCCTATGGATACCAATGTCAAAAACACACACAAACTGCAAGGAAAAGGGAAAAGAAAACCCGGTTTGGGATTTTAAAAGAAGAGTTGAGCATGCACACACAATACCCTTTGGCAAAGCAGCCCAGGCCGGAAAGCGTTGCAGCTCCAACATGCTGTGCTCAGAGAAGGTGTTAATGGTCTAGCCATCCTGTATTATTACACACAAACAGGAGGGCCCTGCAGAACTGTAGGGGTCTTTAAGATCCCCACCCAGATGGAAAGAGCAGAGAGTTATGTAGGATTAACACAAGGAGAGAGGAAGGAAAGGGGTCAAGGGAAGGTACTGTCCCCAGCACTAGAGAGCTCTGAGCTAACAAGGCAGGTCTGTTGTGTCTCACACATTGAAATGGGGATGCTCTGGCTCCACCACACTCCCTCCCCCCGCCTTGGCCTCTGCTTCATACACTCACAACAGGACACCAGGGCTCCCCTGCTCTCTGGGACTCTGTGGGTCATACCTGATTTATTGACCAGCTGTTTTTAGAGTCACCAGTCCCAAACTCCCTTAAACTCCCAGAAGGCATCAGAGGTTTCAGGCACTTTGCTTGGAAGGAACAGCCCAAAATGTGTTTGCAGCCAATACCTGTAGCTGTGGTCTCTTCCTAACATGAAACCTTTCCTGCTGGAAAGGTTGTGACATTGGCCTGTGTGCATTTGCTTAATGGGAGCTAGTGAAATCTTCTCCCAGGTGCCAAGCTTCCTAGCCCTACAACCACACACCAAAATCTTCAGGTGGCTATGAGCTCCCAGGCACAAAGCTCTGGGTGAAAGCCAGGAGTGTGCCTGCTTGTGGACTGGGAATTAACATGCAACGTGGCATGGGTGGTATCTTCCCCAAAGTCTGCCACCCAAAACACAATGGGGAGCTGCTTCTCTTTGCCAGTGATGCCATAACAAATTCTCATGCCTGGAAAAAGGAATTGGTCATATCCAAGTACAGGCTAAAGCTTTGCAAGGATGAATACTGACAGGAGAGACATTATTAGACTGCACAGGGTATGGCTGATTCTTCAAAGTCCAGAGGTTTTAATAAACACTGAAGTTTTCTAAATCAGCCACAAAGTAAATGGGCTTAGATGGAGACATTTAATGAAGTTCTGCTAGCTAACCTCAAAAGGAGAGCCATTTGTGATAGTGCTGGACGCTCATGAATCTCTACTGCAACTCATAAAGTTCATGTATAACTTGTGTAACCAGCTGCTATGAGATGTATTTCATGTCTGGAACAAAATACTGCTGAAAATTCAAACAATAAGCTGAATTTATGGAGAGGCCAGTACTGGCTTTCACATTTGCAGACATGATTGACCACCACCATCTCTGTAAGAATTCTTCTCAAAGATGTTTGGAGGCCATGTTTAACTGTTGAGGGGCAATTCCAGAGTTATAATCAAATGCACACTGCTAGGAAAAGTGCTGGACTGTTGAACTCATGTACAATTTTCCTGTGGATTATATCAAATTCCCGATGTAGGAAAAACTATTAGAGCCTCCATTCTGTTTTCACTTCTGAGAGCTTAACACACATGTTACTGACTTCAACCAAGTGATTTCCAATATATACCTGGGAGAACACAGGATCAAACCACAATGTGTTATGTTTCAAAATATTTTTTCACAATAAGTTGGTTTAGTGAACTCACTTTTCACCCCTAGAGAGCTGAATGTAATGAGATCACACAGAGAAAGGATATGGAGTTTCACCCTCATCTCCAGGAGACAACAGGCCATATCCAAAAATCCTCTCTCAAATCAGTAGTACTTTCAGTTGTAGAGCAATACCATCTGTGGAGATAATTCAAAGGAAGGAGCAAGGTCAGAATTTCAAGTGTCACATGAAGATTTGGAGTGTACCTATCAGGGGTGCTGTAAGGATATATTTGCTCCTAGCTTAAGAAATTCTTCAGTCAATGCTTTTCCTGAAGCCTTGCTGCCTGGAGTCCCCTGAATATCTATCTTGCTCTTTTTTTTCCCCTCTCTACTTACATTTAGAAAATACAAAGTTCTTTGGAATCATATTTTCTAATAGGAAGATCTTCAAAATGCATCATGAAAGTGGGACCAGACTTAATACTTACTGTGGGTAAACCTGCTGTGGCTTTTCCTATAGCAACAGAAAGCAGCTCGACAGGTTGATTTCAGGCTAGCTGAGATCAGAACTATATTGCTACAAGCAAGAATCCTAACAGCAATTCTCATAAAACCAGGCAGCAAATTAGTGCAATCAAATCACACTATTCCTAGTCCAACACTCCAGCTAACAAATCTGTGAGGAGAAACGTTGGTCCCTGCTTTATCTGCATCACTCCAAGGCTTCACTGGGGTATTTAATCCTCCATTTTCAACACTAAAATTTTACATTCAAGAAAAAAAAATCAAAAGTGCTGCTCATCAGTTCTGATTAAATTACATGCTTTTTGAAATAGCCTAAAAGGAAATAAACTGGAAAATATTCTAACAATGATTTAGAAGCATTTCATATGTATCTAAGAAGGGAGCCAAATATAAATTGACAGCTTAGTGCAAAAGAACTTCAATCTGGGTTTTATTGCAATAACAAAAGTGTGTATTTAAAAGCCTTCACACAGAGCATCTATTCAGAAACAAGCCCGAAGACAGTCAGGGAATTAAAAAGAGGATAGTGTTTTGAATTAATCTAGAACATTTTTGCGGATTAGTTTACAAGCCCAGAATGCCTCAGGGGGCTAGGGAGAGCGCAGAGCACTGAAGTCAGAGGGATCTGTCTTTTTCCTGTTGCTGGTGATTAGTTCATATCTCTTTGACACCATGTTTACAAGTCCCTAATTGCCTCATTAATACCTCATTATTACTTAGAAAGTGAAGAAGCTTTTAGCTTTGAAGCTGCTTTGCTGCACTTGAAGGCAAATATAGGGTGAATTTTGAATGTGTTGGTACTAATTAAAGTTGAAGTCTGTTTCCTGTTGCTTGTGGGTGGGTGTTAATACCTTCAAAGAAAAAATTAGACTTCAATTTATATTACATGCCTCCTAACTTACACACACAGGAATAAGTGCAAGTAAGAAGCCCATTCCTGCAAACTGGATTTACAAAGGGACACGGATCCCCACGTCTATTTCCTTTCATGCTCTTCACAGGAGAACCAAACTCTACTGAGGCTCATTCACTCTTCATCAGAATGCCTGGAGCAGACTGAAGCTGGCTGGCTCAGTCCACACAGATACAGCACACACCTTCTTCCCATGCTGTCATGCATGTAAGGGGCACCATATGCTCCTTTTTCCACCAGAACCAGAAAGAGAAACTGAGTAACCACTGTGTAAAACTGACTTGGGTCCATTTGCCTCCTGCCCTGGATGAACATCGTTCCCAGGTCACCCCAGGTTTCTACACAAAGCTAGAATCAGGCAGAGAAAGCTCATCTCATGATCTTCCACTTCCAATTCTATGTATATGTTTATATATATATATGCATATCAGTTTATACATAAGTATGCATGTATACATATGACAGCATCCTGCTGCATTCTTGCTGTAATGCCTTTGAGATCTTTGAACAGGGATCCAATTTTCAAATGACTGTGCACAGCTATTCCAGGATACAAATTGTAAATACGCCAGCCACCACAATTATGGTTACTGGATTATTGTATAAATGAATAAATGAGATGTTTAGAGCCTCACTTGGGCTGCAGAGATGCACTGGCTGATAAAGTCTTCGAGGAATTTTCTTCCAGCCCCAGACTGAAGAGAGACAGCACAGACATTAACCACAACAAAATCATTTCCATGGGAAATTTTTCAAAGAACTGCTTTTTCTCAATTAGCTTGTTTTCAGGGGTCTGGGGGATGTTGTGAATGGAGAAGGGGGCGAAGGAGGAGATATCCATTTTTGGTAAAAGCATTCAGTTTCTTAGTAAGAATTTTGGATGAGAAAAATAGTCATTGCTGAAAGCAAATGGGAAACCCTACACACACTGGAAGATTTGGATTAAAAAAAAACCCCAACCCAATAAAATGTTTTTCATACAAATTTAATTCCCAAAGAGGCACTTTTCACCAGCATTGGTTTTTAGTGGTGGGGGCTGGGAGTGGGCACAGAAAAAAATTGAGTCTGGAAGGTTTAACATTCCCTGGTGAAGCAGTCAGGATTTGGCTAACAGTCCTGAGCTCTGAGTTTAGCTCAGACTCACCGCTGATCAACAGGTTTTCTTGTCATGGGCCCAGGACAGCAGGGCCTTGGCTGACCATTAGCATGTTAGGCAGAACTCAGAACACCTCAGCCTTTAACGTCCCTCTCATACCTCACATCTCCTCTAAGAGGAGGTATGTTGATAAAATTCTGACTAATTTTTATTTTAGCATTAAAAGCAATCATCTAGAAATGCCAAAGATATTAAATGATGTACCTAACTCGGCAGCATCTCTTCACATATCGGACTGTAAAGAATACAAACGTGAAACTGAAAATTACCTAAAATTACCAAAAACCCCAGTCTACAAGATGGGTAAGGAGGGAACCCCCTCCTCCTGAGTTGTATTTACAGTGTCTTTGATTTATATTGAACATTTTTAAAAGTATTAAAACAAAAATCATTAGGGCAAGCCAAATCGTTCTCCTGCCAGCACGCAAAGCTCGTCCGACTGGACATCTTGAGGCTATCAATCGGTGGTGTGTATTTATAACCTAGTGCTCAGACAACTTGGAACGACAAATGCAAACAGCCACAAAGAAGTCACTTTGTTCACTTGGCACAAACAAATCCCAGAGATGAAAAGCAGCCTGGCGTTTATTTTGGGCCAAGCTTCCTCATCTGACGATCCATGACGTGGCACGGAAAGGGCAATGTTAACGAAGGACACAAAGCACATGGAGATGCATCGTTAGAGCAAAGACAGACCAGGGTGCCAGATTTTGTTATTCTTGCTTCTTTCTTCCCAGAATGGATGTCACTTTCCCTCCCTTCTTCTCCCCAAAGCACATTGGTTTTGAGCTGGGGTGGTTTGGGTTTTTTGGTTTTTTTAAGGCCCAGGGCTGTCAGCACAGCCTGAAAAGCTCTTACAGCTATAATTTAAAACTGAGTTGTGTTGATTGAAAACACGGCTAGCATCCGACTGCAGACATGTCTGAAGACTTCCACATGCATAGCCAAATGAAGACTGGTGAGGACATGGTGAGATTTCCCAGAAATATTAAAGCAAGCTCTGAAGAAGGTATGATTCACAACTGTGTAGTGGCAGTAAGCAGCCTGGGAAATGCCCATCTGGGGATCTGGTAGGTTCCCTTAACCATTGAGCCATGGAGACCTGAGCTGAGTGAGCCATTCAGGGGAAAAAGCTGCTGTGGTAGTCAGTTATTCTCAAGAGGTTTCTCAGGACAGGAAGTAAAAATCCCAGACCAGAGGAGGAAATCTCAGTGGCTTCCAGGTTGGTTAGATATTGATACCTCATTCATCCTCCTAGCAACATGTCCAAAGCACAAGGGAAGCAATCAAGGAGAATGGGAAGAGCAAATGAAATCCAGCAGAGTGGCTAGCCAGTGAACATACAGCTTTCTGGAAGGATAAAACATTGCCTTTTGTTGGCAGCTAGCTAAGAGAGGGCAGCAAGCTGACGACTATCAAAAGATAATCATAGAATCATAGAACGGTCTGGGTTGGAAGGGACCCCAAGGATCATAGAGCTCCAACCCCCCTGCCACAGACAGGGCCACCAACCTCAGGCCTGGAGCTACACAAGGTTGCCCAGGGCCCCATCCAACCTGGCCTTGAACACTTCCAGGGATGGGGCATCCACTACTTCTCTGGGCAGCCTGTTCCAGCCCCTCACCACTCTTTCTGTAAAAAACTTCCCCCTAAGATCTAATCTAAACCTTCCTTCCTTTAGCTTTAATCCATTCCCCCTTGTCCTGCCATTATCTGTGCTTTTAAAAAGTTGAATCCCCTCCTGCTTATAAGCTCCCTTCAGGTACTGGAAGGCAAATGAGCAGAGGTTGCAGGACACCAGTTGAGGTTTAGTTTCAGGAATGCCGATGAATGCTGCTTCACTTCAAAGGGAGCACCTTAGAACCTTCCATGGCTCCTTCAGGGAAGGGAAGGATCCCTTCCTCAGGGAAGGTTCTGGTAAGGCTTCTAGTCCTTATCTCAGTGACCAGTCAGTGTGCCTTGAGTCACATTGTCCCATGCATGGATAATGGGAAGCTCGGCTTCTTCCAGTATGATGCTTTCATTCTTCTCCTACCTTCATCCCCTTAGATATGTCAGGGTGCTAAAGGCATGAGAAAGTCTCAATAAAGCTTTCACCTTCTGATGACATTTAGGCTTTAAAAGGAGGGTCATAGGTGATTTGGGGTACTTTTCTCTAATTTCACTTTTAAAAAAAAAGGATTTCCCCCAGCTCCTCAAACACCGGAACAGATACGTGTGTATTTTTCAGTACACCGATTCAAATCCTTGGTTTCTTTGGCAAAAGGCCACATAAATTCTTCTGGATTTGTTATTGCCTGCTATAAATTTACTACTCAGAAAGAATAATATTTCATTTGCTTTATCGTCGGTGCCTCCAAAGAGGGTGAAAATGGATTTAAGTCTTTCATTGGGCATCTTGATGAGGGCAAAGAAGGAACACAACAGAAACAAGCCCAGAACAACACTTAAAGAATTGATATAAGGCTCCATCATCTAGAATTCAGTTGATAAACTTAGGTCTCCTTTGCAATGAATTATGATGCCAAGAGATTAGTTCTGTAAATTGTGACCAGAACTTGGCAACACCACTTCTAAGAAAGCAAGCAAACTCCTAGGTTTAGTTCATGTAACCCTGGGGACTTAGGCAATACTTTCCATGAACAAGCAGTGGGTTTGATGTTACTCATGTTGGCTTTTATGATCTTTCTATTTTACACAGAGGAATAGGGACAGTAGAGACAGTTCACCAGCACAGGTAGGGACAGGACCTCAAACTCAGGTTCCATTTGCATATTCATGGGTACACACACACTTTAATTGAGTTAACTTTATCCAGGACCTGGACTCCAGCAGGGAAAGATCCAAGTGTGCAGAAAAGTGTGCTTGGTTTTGTGTGACAGTGTAGAGTGAACTCAAGGATTCACACTGTTTGTGCTCTGGAGCTTCTCCAAAACTTATGTTTTGCCAGACTTGCCTCCATTTATCAAACTTACTCAGCTTGAAGACTCTGACCATGTGGCTACCACCGTATTACTATCTGAGATATATTAAGTTTATACTACTGAACAAATTTATGACTTGAAAGCCTGATCCCTGTCACTGGGGATCCAAGATGTGGACAGATGAAGCAATTTGCCCAAAGTCAAGAAAAGGGTGGGTTACAAAGCTGAGGATTAAAGCACAACCCCTGAGTCCCATGCGGCTGGCCAGCCCCCATGGTGATCCCTTCTCCAGCGATTGAAAGATCAGCAAATTGCTCTCTAAATGCTTCAACATGAACTCTCTATAACACAGCAAATGGGATTTTTCACACTTTGACTAATGAAAGCTTGGCACATGGCATGAAAAATAAAATCCTCACTGCCAGCAGTACATATATATATAAAATAATGTTTATTTCTACAGGGCTTGTGAATAAGCAAGACATTTTTCATCCATGAAAGGCAGTTTCTGTGTGTGTATGTGTAAGTTAGCAACAACAACAAAAAGTATGACTGATGATCCCAACGAACATCATCCCAGTGAGATTCAAATAGTCATAACTTTTTGCTTCTGAAAAGAAAGTCTCATTTTTACTTCCCTCTGCAAACTTCTGTGTTTATTGTAGCAGTATTTCTCTGCTCTTGACAAAAACACATACATAGTCCTTCATTTTGTTTCGTGTTTATGGAATAGTTATCATCATAGGGCTAGACATTCATAGAGATTGAACAAAAGGATGGGCTCAGCAAGCACAGCTCAGATTTTACATTGCCTGCAACATCTACTTCCGTGTGAAAGCGAAGCTAGTTTCTGAGAAGGTGGGGAGAGCTCATTCTTCTGGCCAGACTACAACATGTTTCTTATGCTGTTGTTTCTTTCCTGCTTTCTTGGTGCTCTCCACTTGACCAGTGCTAACACCAGAGAGAGAGAGAGCCTACTTCCTCATGCAGGCAGACTAAAAGTGATGAAACACAAACTGGGACCAACAGTACACTATAAACACATTTTCAAGACAGACAGTGTTTGCTCTTTGTCTGCTGAAAATGTTTTGAAGAAAGAGTGCACTTAAAATAGTGACTTCTGTGATAAACTGATACTGGGATCCTACCACATAGAGAAAAGATGACCTGGCCACAGTCTTCGAGTTCACAGCTAACATTTGATACCCATATGGACAGAGCTCAGTGGAGGAGCCCTTGTAGGCATTTTAGGGACTGGCAATAGTGTGAAAGGTTTATATTTTCTCAAGTGTGAAAGGATTACTGGGGCTATTGTAAATTTGCCTCAAAGAACAAAACAAAAGAAGAGCTTTACAGTTCTGCAATAACCAGAAGAAATCTAACAGGACGTAGGTAAGTTGTGATGTGCTTTAGCACAGCATAGCATCAGGGTTTATTTCATTAATTCTTCCCTACAGCTTGTAATGGATATACACAGTGTGATTTCAGGGCAGGAGTAGCTTCAAAGTACAATCTGAGTATCAGAGATCCAAGCACGCACAGCTGGATCTCAAATATATAAGCCACTTTGAGTTACACAGGAGGAAGGAAAGGGGGAGATTACTATGATCTGAAATGTTACAGCTTCTTTCTCATGATTAAGTACATTTATACTTTTTACTCAAACCAACAGAAGTTGTTTCCTGGAAACAGAATGAAACAGGTAAGTGTCCACACTATGTGTGTGAGTGTACAACACACGTATGTCCTGCTCCTCATCTGAGGTTTCCTAGAAATAGGGCAAAATCACGTTTGGTGATGTGAACAGAGAACTGACTGTGTTACAAGAAAAGTACAGGTATTGAAAAAACTGTAATTTTCCTCCTGTGGGAGAAGAGGAGGGATACCAGGTTTCCTCGTAAAGGGAGGCAGCCAAATTTCTCCAGCAGCAGGTGCCCTAGCAGACTATGCACAGGGAGGGCAGTGCACACTGGCTGCAGCGGCCCCAGTAACCTATTTGTCAGGAAACACTGCCACAGGCTGTGCTGACATGGAGAGAGAATCCCAGTCCTGTGGTGATCCTACAAAAGCATTGCTGTAGCGCTGGCATAAACATCCAGACTCAGGGTCTCTCAGCACCACTAGCAGTCCTGCCTAAAGCAGTGTCCTTCTCCTTAGTCTAGTCATCTCCTCGCTTATTTTACAACATTCTAGGCAAATCTGGTATTCACCCTTTTGAATGGACTTAGGATGACTTGGAAGGTTTCATCAGGTATTTGCATACAGGTGCAGAGGAGCAAGAGTATGTTTTGTTCTGGATTACTATTATCAGATGGTATGGAGATGGCCAGAACCAAAAAGGCATCTGTTTGCTACGCAAAAGGCAGCAGGGACTATTACTCTTTTCAATACTTTTCAAACTGGTGAACTGGTACAGCCTTAACAATAGTCTCACTCAGGAAGGATCTTGGACTTGAATATACCCTTGGAAGTGTTACCTGTGCTTGATTTGAAACAGCAGGGAATGAGAATAGCACTTCTCTGAAGACAAGAATCATAGAATCATAGAATGGCATGGGTTGGAAGGGACCCCAAGGATCACAGAGCTCCAACCCCTCTGCCACAGGCAGGGACACCTACCTCCAGGCCTGGATCTATACAAGGTTGCCCAGGGCCCCATCCAGCCTGGCCTTGAACACTTCCAGGGACGGGGCATCCACTACTTCTCTGGGCAGCCTGTTCCAGCACCTCACCACTCTTTCTGTAAAAAACTTCCCCCTAATATCTAATATAAACCTTCCCTCCTTTAGCTTTAATCCATTTCCCCTTGTCCTGCCATTATCTGTGCTTTTAAAAAGTTTAATCCCCTCCTGCTTATAAGCTCCCTTCAGGGACTGGCAGGCTGCAATGAGGTCCCCCCGCAGCCTTCTCTTCTCCAGGCTGAACAAGCCCAGCTCCCTCAGCCTCTCTTTGTAGGGCAGGTCCTCGAATCCATCTGTAGGCCCAGTCTTTCAGTCGAGAAAATGGGGACGGGACATGAAGGAGCCACCTGAGCTACACTTGCTGACACATTAGATCTCCACAACAGGAGATTTTTAAAAGCAGACTAGATTGTCAGGGAAAGAAATAGCTGACTTTCAGAGGAGGTCTCTTTCCAAGCACAGATGGCAGATGAGACACCTCACACCACAGCACTACTCAGGAATCACAGAATCATAGAAAAATGTTGTTGGAAATGACCCTTAAGATCACCAAGTACAACTGTTAACCTAAGACTGCCAAGTCCACCACTAAACCATGTCCCCAAGCACCACATCTACACATGGTTTAAATACCTCCAGGGATGGTGACTCAAGCACTTCCCTGGGCAGCCTGTTCCACAAAACGGAAAAGGACTATTTGGGCACAGGGTGGATGAAATGAGGTCAGTGGCTATTACTGAGCACTACCCCCAGCCCTCACTCCTAAGTGACATGGACGTCTGGTTGGGATAGTGAAGGTCCATCTGACCCAATGCTGGCCAAGCTAGATGAGATGCCTTCTAAATCTTCTTGCCTCAAATTCATGAAACCAAACATACAGACCCATATGGCACTTTGAGATTAAGGAAATTCAGATCCTGGCCAATTTCTATTGTTAAGCTCACAAAACACTAAGATAAATAATGGAAAATGCTTCAGCTGCTATTTATTTAGGGCAGTTTTGCCATGTGACATCAGAAAATATTCCCTGGTGGAATTTATTAACATAAAAGTGGACTTGGTGAGACTTTGTGATCTATTAAACTTCCAGCTAACTAGACTTTTGTTTATCCAATCGACAGATGGTGTTTTTCTGAAAGGGTTATGTTGATTCACAGCACTGAAGTGGTTACTGGAAAAAAAGGACCATGAGTTTAATAAGGAGCAGGCCCATACACATGCAACAAATGTAAGCCATATTCCATCAGCTCCAAAAGAAAAAAAAGCAGCAGTTTTTAAACCAAATTACCAAAATATTGGCACATTTTGCATGTCCATTATGTGTGTTCAAAGCTCCTGGAACAGGAATGCTGTTGGTAAATCAGCTACTTCAGACATATGCACCAAGTTATTGTGCTCACTTGGAATATTCTGTTCCAGGTCAGGAGAAAGACAGTCACGCATAGACTCCTCCTTCAGAAGTGTTGTTGTGGAGGGCTGGCTTAGCTGTTTTATAATAAAGGCTCATCCCACTTACAGAACCCCTCTCAGGCTTCTCATTAATAAATGCCAATGAATGTAATAGCATACCAAGGTTGTAGGAACCAATGGCAATCTAGAAACCAGGAGAAGAAAACATAATGAAGGACAATAAAGAGTGGAGCATTTAAGGGACTCCCCAGCAGCTGAACTCCCAATCATTCTCCAAACATGAAAGAGGTTTGAACTGTTTGTGAAGTACAGTGGAACTTCTCAAACTGCACACTGACCTATACTGAACCAGAAGAAATCTCTTTGCTTATTAGGCCTCAAGGAGATAATTTGTTGTGCTAAAAAAACCCAGGTACAGCCTTTGCTGTGCAGCAGGGGAATTACTCCGATTTAGATGGGTGAGTTACTTTCAGACCTGGTTTTCCCCCATCGCTCTGATTTAGGAGTGGGACAATAATGTTCTGCTTAAGTTGCAATCCACCATACTTGCAGTAGTAGGACAGCAGAGAAGGACAGGCTTCTGCCTCTATGGGCTCAAATCCAAAATATCTTTGAGAGGGTGAGAAAAAGAGCTGAAAAGCATACAACTGAGCACTAATAGCATTCACCTATCCTATTATTTTTTCTATGTGTATGCATGTGTACATCTATACATGTATATGTATATATAAACACACTAATATATATAAACACACAGACACAGATACATACACCTTCCTAGGTGTGTGCATGTGTAATATTATATACATACACAAACGCAGACTAAACTTTATACAGAGGGAGAATGCATACCAGAGTCTGACACTGGGAAAGGTTTTCTTCAGCATATTTACACGCCTGGTCTCAGGCAGGATGTGGTCTGTCATTGCAGAGGCCACAGCACAAGGTGAGACTTTGCAAAATGTAATACAAGCTATTAATGCTGGTTGGCCTGCAAAATTCATACCTAGTCTTTAGAAAGGAGGATGTTAGTATTGAGAGGGGATTTTCTTCAAGAAGTAGATTGGTTGTTTCTGGAATGCTGAGACAAAAGGTGCTGAATTGGACACAGGAGGACAAACAGACAAGGAAATATAAAACTGACTACAGTGACTACATTGTATTGGTTGCAACACACAGGAAAAAAGGATGTGAAATGTTAAAACAGTTGTGATAATTCAGCAGTTTCAGTGTGACAGCCTTAAGTAGTAGAGGCTTGTTCCTCTGACAACTGCATGTTTCAAATCACGAATTGCACGACCCAACAATGATGTTATATGTGAGTACAACTGCTAACACAAAAATCAATCTTCTGCAGGAAAATCCCTGTTTGCTAGGCACATCACAGCACAGGTGTCATGGCAAATAACAAGTCGTGGCATGACAGCTAGCAGTGCAACTGCTTTAGGCTTATTACTTTTTGAGTCCAGGACAGCTACATATAATGCCACCTGTGTATAAGAGAGAAGAGAAATCTAATTAGGATCCTTAATTGGACCTGAGCAACTGGATCTAACACTGAAGTTAACCCTGCTCCCAGTGAGGGTGATTGGACCTCACACAGTCCCTTCCAACTAACCTAAATTGTTCTATGATTTGTAGTGCACAAAAAGATTGAGACTCATCTGCCATCTCTGGCAGGAGCAGAAGATACCTTCAGCTTCATTCCTGGAAAAAGGAAATGCCAGGTTCTGACTCTTCCAGTTTTGACACAGGACAGCTTTTGGGAGAGTCAGTGGGTCTGACAGAGCTCCTTATTACAGGAAAGGCCTAAGAAATGTGGAGACTGAAATCCACTGGCTGCTGTGAAATTCTCCACATGGCAGAGACAGGGAAAGACTGATATGGCACAGGGCTACAATATGGTATTTTTCCTGGGAGGAGGGTGAGAGGAGAGGAATTGTAGTGAGCCTGTATGCAACAGACTCTGATAAAAAGTGTTACACTTCCCTGCATGCAAATACTGATCCCTCACAAGCTGCTTCCTCTCAGATCTAATAATCTTCTTTACCCATTGAAAACACACTGTAATTACAAGTTCCAATGCCAGCTTCTCATTAACAAAGAAATCTGCCCTCTATTCCATGGGATTTTGTTTTGTCTGATTAAAGATATTGTTAAAGCCTCCACAAATATTTTTTGTACCCACACAGGCTCCTTATTGAATCTGGCTGTCTTCACTTCCTATCTCAGTACAACTTACTTGTTAAGTTGTTGCCTCACTGCACCCCTGAAGTGGTTGCCTTTAAGTGGTTGGTGAAATGATTAATATTTATTTAGTAAAGCTCTTTGAAGATGATATATGACATAAATACTAGCTAACAGTACTACGCTTCCAAAAACCAATACAGTTTTTCTATTAAAAGCCTATAGCCCCATTAAGTTTCTTGAAATTTGTTAAAATCACGTAACCTTCCCTTTGCAGTTTATCCCTCTTATCTCTTCACAGTTTTTAATAGTATTTTCCATCTGATTGCTACTAATCACATTGTTATACTACTTTTACAGCCTTGGGGTTTATTACAAAGCTTCTCTATTACTCCAGATAGGCACAAAACAGTAGCAGGTAGGGAGCAATACACATTTTCCAAAGATCAGAACCATTATTTAATGTTTTTGTAAATATTTACTTTAGAAGCAGGCTAAACGTTACTTAAGATTCGTTCTAAACTGCTGTGTTTAAAGGAAAAAAAAAAATCACAAGGACATATGGAACTCATCTGAAGAAGAAAAAAAATGTTACAGCTACACAAAAGAATTAATTTCCCTTGCTGTTACCAAAGAGTTGTCTTCATAAAAGCCTGTGGCATGCTTTTGTATCTTAGGTGGAACATCATGATACATATCATGTGGTTTGTGGTCTCCTCTTGCTACTGCCTGAAGCTCTGGCTGCAGTTTCTCCAACCTGACTGTCCCACCAAATCAGCACACACCCACATTGCTCTCCCACTGGGAATTCTGTTCCTGTTCTGCTCTCTTCCTTCCCCCCCACCCCTTCTTCTTAGTCATCTTACCCACAAGCGGCATAAATCAAGGCGAGGCTGTGTTTTCACAGCTAGGCAGTTCTTGCAACATCAGGGCTGAGTTCAGGGAAACGATGGAAAACTTGGTGTAACCCCCCTTCCTCAAACACACACACCTGCTTTTTGGCTGAGATGAGCACAGTGCCAAAGATGTTTGTTTATTCTTGCCCTGGGTGCTTTGATACGTATGTCATCAATGAGGGTAAATCACCCTACCTCACAACACGGCACCCATGACTAAATAGGGACTCACATCACCTTAGAGACCTCCTGGGTGTCTTCTCCAACATGTGAGATGTTGGGTCAAGTCACTGGAAACGTCCCTACCAAGCCCTACAGGGGCCCTCTGTTGTTTCAATATTTTGGCAGAGATTTGGGGAGGAGGTGGAAAGCTGGTGGACCAAGTCAAAGTCAGGCAAGTGCAGCTATGTCACTTGCTGAACACAAGGGTGGGGTTTGGTCCAGTTGTGACTAAAAGCAATAGTCCCCTGTGCTACAGCGTCACTGCAGCATCAAGCTTCTGGTGTTTACCTGATTTGTGGCAGCTTTGGGAAGAAAAAAACCAGGATTGTGTGTGACTGTGTTCTGACTGGAACTAGCCCTTGTGATACTGCATCTGCTGGGATACTGGTTGCACAACGCCTCCTGCTCCAGACTTCATTTCAGGTGGGTGCTCAGGCACCTTCAGTGACTGTTCAGCACCCCGCGCTCTTGTAGGTGGGCTGGGAGTGAATACTGAGGCACATTTGGGAGAAAGGAGGGGCTGCTGGAGAAAGAGGTGGCGTGGGCACGTGCAGCCTGGCCCTGCCCTCCTTCTCCTCAAGGGGTTGTGTTGTCACACCAGCAGTGCTGGGAGGACAAGTTGGGAGGCCTGGGTGTCACATCCCCCAAGGGTAGATGGGGCGGGGAGGGCACATGACAGCTCTCTGCCTACAAAGCAGCACACACCTGCCTGCTGCCGCCCCACGTCCCAACGGCGTGGGGCCATGGGTGATTCCAGGTCACTGGCACCCAGTGAGGCCATAACGCAGTTGTCTCCCTGGGACATGCTGTGCCACAGCGATAGGATACCCTGTGGTCTAAAATAACCTTGTGCCTCTTTCTGTCCCCGTCTCTTTCTTACCCCTCAGGGTAGACCCAGAAAATTAAGTATTTCTTTGCAGGAAGTAGAAACACCATGAAAAGAAACAATGCCCTCCTCCTTTGCATGATTTTTACCTGGGTGGGAGATCTCAGCAGAGACGAGAGAGAGCAGAAGATGAGAATCTCCACTTAGAAAGGAGCTGCTGGTCCTGTCGCCATGGTTAGAATGCTCTTGGGTCCCTGGAAACCAGGTGCAAAGTCCACCAGACATGCACATAGTGGTTTGAAAGTCCCTTCAGCAGCCTGTGCAGCTGCATTTGCCCCTCAGTAAAACCATAGTAGGTGGTGTTCCTCTCAGTCTTCTGGCTGTCAGGAAGCCACGTTTACAGCCACCTGAGCCTGAGTCTGCCACCATCCTTGGCCAAACTCTTGCTGACTCGACTCTGAGTTTTGCCAGAGCGAGGGCTCCACCTTATACTGATAATTACTATATTACATAACAAAAAACTTTGGTAGCTATGATTCTTCTCAATACAGTGAGGGACTTCCCAATTTTGAAAGGGTTCAGAGTCATGGAGGAGGTGGGAAGACTGGGATCCACTCTTTGGCATGTTCTATACACAGCAAGGTGGGCAGCAGAGTCATGCAGGGCCACCAACATAGCAGGTGTGGTGGTGTCCTGCAGGGACAAGGGGCCGTGGCCAAAACACTGACCCCCATCCCTACCCCAAACACATCCAGAGGCAGGAGTTCCTGCAGGCAGCAACAGGCGTTGTCAGCCTATCCTCTGCTCCAAACCCCCAGAGCTTTAATAGAGATGGACACTTGGGAGGAGGCTTGAATGGCAGCTGCTGCAGTCAAGCGAGTACTGCAAAAACCTCCAAAGAATTCTCCAGACCTTCAGGGATTTTTTATGTCTTACTGTCAGCAAGAACCAGCCCAGGTCTTGGAGGAAGCTGCTTACTCCTAAGGCTTTTCAGTCTGGGTGAAGTTGGATAGCACGAGCAGGACAGATGCAGGTTTTGAAAGCAGAGATGATTCCTTCCATCCTCCTGTGAGGCTGAGGCAGGGGATGCCCCTGATGCGCCCATACTGGCGATGAGAGCTTGAGGCACGGCCATGGTGCTGGCAGCACCATGCAGGGTCCACGTCCTTGACCTGCCCTCCACCCCTGCGCTCAGCGAGGCATCGCTGCCTCTGGTTTGAGAGGGGCCAGGGGAAGGCAGCGCCTGTGAGGACATGTTGTCTCACGCCTGGGAGCCGAGCCGGGTCGGAGTGGCCGGTGGACGGCTGAGGTAGGGGGGCGCCTCGGGGCACCCCCTCAGGATGCGGCTGCTCTCAGACCCTTCCCGGGACAAGCCCTGCCCGGGTGAATTTGTTACACTTGTAGCGTGCGGGGACCGTCGAAACTTTCCCCACTTTCCGCTTTCAATGTTCCAAGCGAGGGGAGGACCACGCAGGTGCCGCCGCGGCTGCGGGGCGAGGCGGCGGCGGCGGCGGGCGAGGCGGGAACGCCACCGCCCC